>JAJOOD010024594.1:0-45534 GCA_029582525.1 Solanum tacnaense | reverse complement strand
AAGAAAATTAGAAAACTTAACAAGAATCACACAAATCGAGCAGAAATATTCATATGGTATAAAGAATTGTAGCCCTAATAATAAAAGTAAAGCAATTCTAGTTGTAACACAAATAAACAAACACAGAAGAAAATTCAACTGGATGCAGGGGAAAAAAGATTTTGCAGAAGAAAATTAGAAAACTTAACAAGAATCACACAAATCGAGCAGAAATATTCATATGGTATAAAGAATTGTAGCCCTAATAATAAAAGTAAAGCAATTCTAGTTGTAACACAAATAAACAAACACAGAAGAAAATTCAACTGGATGCAGGGGAAAAAAGATTTTGCAGAAGAAAATTAGAAAACTTAACAAGAATCACACAAATCGAGCAGAAATATTCATATGGTATAAAGAATTGTAGCCCTAATAATAAAAGTAAAGCAATTCTAGTTGTAACACAAATAAACAAACACAGAAGAAAATTCAACTGGATGCAGGGGAAAAAAGATTTTGCAGAAGAAAATTAGAAAACTTAACAAGAATCACACAAATCGAGCAGAAATATTCATATGGTATAAAGAATTGTAGCCCTAATAATAAAAGTAAAGCAATTCTAGTTGTAACACAAATAAACAAACACAGAAGAAAATTCAACTGGATGCAGGGGAAAAAAGATTTTGCAGAAGAAAATTAGTTGAAGTTGCAAAACTTAACAAGAATCGAGCAGAAAACTGGTAGCTAATATTTAAGTCTTGGTATAAAGAATTGTAGCCCTAATAATAAAAGCAAAGCATGCAATGCTAGTATAAAAGTTCACTTCATATATATTTTAGTACCTGCAGGCGGTCTTCCCCTACCCCTTTTCACAGGCACATCAGAAACCGTCGCTTCATCTGCCGTAGGAGACGAAAGTCCACTGCCGGCGACCTTAGACGGTGAAGGAGTAGTCGTTACATCTGCCTGCGGCTGCGTAGAAGATGAAAATCCACTGCCGGCGACCTTAGACGGTGAAGGAGTAGTCGCTACATCAGCCTGCGGCTGCGTAGAAGATGAAAATCCACTGCCGGCGACCTGAGACGTTGAAGGAGTAGTCTCTACATCTGCCGTAGAAGACGAAAATCCACTGCCGGCGACCTGAGACGTTGAAGGAGTAGTCGCTACATCTGCCGTAGAAGACGAAAGTCCACTGCCGGCGACCTGAGACGTTGAAGGAGTAGTCGCTACATCTGCCGTAGAAGACGAAAGTTCACTGCCGGCGACCTGAGACGTTGAAGGAGTAGTCGCTACATCTGCCGTAGAAGACAAAAGTCCACTACCGGTAGTGCCTAGGGGAGCTGGAAACGACGGCACCGGAGGAGTCGAGGAGGAGATTGGTTGCACCGGCGTACCATCGTCGGCGGCGGAGGCGGAGGGTGATCCCACGTTTTCCATTGATGCTTTGAACTGATTCTTCAACTGATTTTTTTCGCTCTATTTTCACTATACTCCACCAGTAGTACTGTGCTCTATTTATAGTTTTGAAAAACAAAAACCGTTTTATTCAGAATCAAACAGATTGGAAATAAATTACATTTAAATCCCATTTTTGATAAAACCAAAATTGGGTTAAAAAACATAAAGAATAAAAAATCATTTTTATTTACTCCTACCGATTTTCTGTGCTATTTTGTTTTAAAAAAATAATTTAATGACTTTCGTTATACTTAACTAATTTTAATGTAATAGCAGTGAATAACTGGTTAATTAGTTAGTTAAAGTTAGTCACAAAATTAGTTAGAAGTCGGTTAAGTTGTTACACAATTAGAATATACATCATGTTGTAAAAGATCTATTCACTCATTCAATATAGAGCGCAATGCACATAAATTCTTCTTTTTAGAAACTATTACTTTCCTTCTTGTTGCTTATGCTCCTAGTTTCATCACCATATAAGAGATTTTTAAAAAGTTATTTTAATATATTCATTTTACAAATGACCAAGAAATTTTAATTCCTTTGATCATCCGTCTAACTTTAATCAATAATAATGTAGAGATATAGTAGCATTCAATAACTTAACTTTAATGTTATATCCTTATTTTGAGATTCAAATCAAAGAGAAAATGCAGATTTATGAATCTACTTATTTTATTTAGCATCTCTTTGTTTTTATTTTTTCTAAGGAAGTTCACCATGTTTAAATAGGTGACTCGAAACTAGATAGATTAGAGAGAATTTTTATATTTTACCTTGCTCTTTTTATTTTTTATTTACGAAATTAGGACTACGTTAAAATAATGTGAAAATTAATTTGTTACTTTGTCATATGAATCCGACTTAGATGATGATTTGCCATTCACATCAAGCAAGCATCATATGAATTTGGGGGTTTAAAGTACCCGTTTTGAACATATTGAGGAAACTAGATGAAATTTTGTACAAGATTGTAAAAAATAAGTACAAATGTATTCTAGGTCATTAACAGACTTTTTATTCTATGATATTCTAAAAATGGTTGACAGTAGTTTTAGACCAAAAGGTTGAAGGAGGGGTATCTTTGAACCAAAAACAAAGGTGAGGTAATTTTAGACCAAAAGGTGGAAGGAGGGAATCTTTGAACCATTTCCAATAGGTTAGGGGTATTCTTGGGCCTTTTCCCGAAAACAATTAATCTGGAATAACGAAATACTAGTACTAGTAAATAAGGAATGAAGAAGCTCTGAAGTAAAACTAGAATTAGACTCTAATGTTTCTGTGCATAAAGGATGTCATATTTGTACAAAAAAGATAACTGCCCAGCAATTGCTCAAACATAAGGGCAATATCAAACCAACATGAATTGCTAAGCTGCAGAATCCATTCTCACATCACACAGTTGGTTGAGGATCAACAAGAGAAGCATTCCTTTTAAAAGGGCAACCTAGCAGCAACTCCAGGAGGGCTTCTCTTCCTACTTTCAACCTAGCGGACTAACAGGGCTGACAGACCCAAATAAAGTTCCAACTGACATAGGACTTCTGGACGTTGATGCTAATGTTGCTGGTGTACCAAAGTTATCTGACTTCACCTGCCCCTGTTTTTCTGTGCTGAAGCTACTAACAATAACCTGCACCAAGTAACAACGTAAGGGATTTGAATATGCTACTTTAGGGTGCATAATCAATATGGTGATGGAAATAGAGCTAATTCAGACATATAAGGACAGTATCTTAGAAAAATTTCCATGTCAAACCTGAACATCAGTTGCTGCTGTAAAGAGCCCATCCACATTACCTCCCAAAACATCACCATCTGCTGCATTACCAAGTATCACAGTCAAGCAACCTTCTCTGCTGCGTTGACCACCAGATTCCAAGACAAAGAAGAAACCCGTCAGACTAAGGATCTCGTACAGTCCCTGCACCAGTTAACCAACAATTATTTTTTTTATCAGAATGTGATACTATCCAATCTATTGACCCAAGAGAGGCATGTGATGGTACTGAAGTATATCCATCCAAAAGTGTCAAACACTTGATACATTTGATCGAGGGGTTACATACTACGACATAAATGATAAAATCTAAGGTAGATCAACATATGACCACACGAGGCAAAATACATGCTTAACTTGATACATGTCCACACCCACTCTCTATTGTAAGAAGAAATATTAACATGGAAATACACACCTTATGTGTTACAGGTTCATCTGGTCGGCGAAGTGATACATTAGATATGGAACCATTGGCTGACAGAACGCACACTGCTTTAGAGGTACTTTCGCAGAATGACATTATTTTGGCCAATATATCCTGAGAAGCCAAAAAGGCAGATTAAATAAAGTAAAGAAAGATATTGAGAAAATATTGTTTCCTATATAAAGAAACATTATATACTATATTCTCGTTGTTTCTACTGATAAGATAACTAAAGAACGAGAGAAAGAACAAAACACATGCTGATCAAAAGAGAGATTAATTAAGACCACACCTGCCCAGCTTCTATCTTGATCACGTGTGATTGCATAAATCCAAGCGCTGCTGCTTCTGATACTGCAAGTTGTATATCAAGAGTGACTTGAGATTTGGTAGAAAGAACATACCAAGACTGTTTAACTCCAAATTACAAATTATCAGCTATTTAACTCTATTACATTTCAAATTCAGATTCGGTGAATAGCATAAGAGAGGGAATGAGACGTTTTCTGTTGAACATCATATCAAAGTATGCTAACAGGAAAATTGGAAGGGCCAAATAAATCTTTAATATTCAATTTCCAAATTGCAATGAAGAAATACACAGTAAAATGAACTGCATCTCCTTTTTCATGCACACTAGAGGAAAAGGTTAAAAAGAATAAGAATGGCTTCTTTATACTAGTATGAAAGATCATAAAGCAGACATTCTTTTGTGCTAGGCAATTATTCAACATTTTTCAGAAGAAAATTCAACTGGATGCAGGGGAAAAAAGATTTTGCAGAAGAAAATTAGTTAAAGTTGCAAAACTTAATAAGAATCGAGCAGAAAACTGGTAGCTAATATTTAAGTCTTGGTATAAAGAATTGTAGCCCTAATAATAAAAGTAAAGCAATGCTAGACAGTTGTAACACAAATAAACAAATACAGAAATAATTAGACATGTGCAGAGTATAGAAGTTCACTTCATATAAATTTACCCAAATCAACACTTTGCTGCTTTCTCCCAGTAGAAACCGCCGATTCATCTGCCTGCGGCTGCGTAGGAGACGAAAGTCCACCGCCGGCGACCTGAGACGGTGAAGGAGTAGTCATCCCAGGGCTTGGCCTTCCGCGTTTCCGCGTTTCAGTTGGACTGACGGGAGGGACACCGGTAGTGCCGAGGGGAGCTGGAAATGACGGTACCGGAGGAGTCGAGGAGGAGATTGGTTGCACCGGCGTACCATCGTCGGAGGCGGAGGGTGATCCCACGTTTTCCATTGATGCTTTGAACTGATTTTTTCGCTCTATTTTCACTTATTGTTAGTACTCCACTAGTAGTACTGTGCTCTATTTATAGTTTTGAAAAACAAAAACCGTTTCATTCAGAATCAAACGGATTGAAAATAAATTAATTTAAATCCCATTTTTGAAAAACCAAATTTGTGTTAAAAAACGTTTAAGAATAAAAAATCATTTTTTTTTACTCCTAACGATTTTCTGTGCTATTTAGGTAAAAATGTGATCATTTTGTTAAAAAAAAAATTAATTACTTTTATTTCACTTATCTAATTTAAATGTAATAAAGTAATAACTGGCTAATTAGTTTGTTAAATTTAGTCACAGAATTAGTTAGAGTTAGTTAAAAGTCGGTTAAGTTGTTACACGAAATCTATTCATTCATTCAATTCTTCTATCTAGAATCTGTTTCTTTCCTTCTTGTTGCTGTCCCCAACCTCCATTAATGGAGGGAAGCATGTTTGAGCTTATGGTCCTCGTTTCATCACCGTATAAGAGATTTGACAAAAGCTATTTTAATCTATTCATTTTATAATGGCAAAGAAATCTTAATTCCTTTGATCTTTTGTCTAACTTTAATCAATAATAATGTTGAAATATAGTAGTATTCAATAACTTGACCATTTAAATATTCATTGATTTTGTGATTCTTCGACCTCCCAAAGTTATTCTTATTGCAAGGCATATCGTTATTAGAGTAATGTAAATTCGAATAATTAATAAGTGTCTTGTACTATTTCTTTTAGTGATTATAGAGTTGATCCTTATTTTGAGATTCAAATCAAAGAGAAAATACATGTTTATAAATCTATTTATTTTCATTTTATTTAGCATCTCTTTGTTTTATTGTCTAAGGAAGTTTACCATGTTTAAATACGCTTCTCAACCTAACTAGATAGATTAGAGAGAAAAAAGAGAAAATATCAACCACTTGACGTCACTCACAACCGATATGGTTATCTCATATGCCTTTTTCTTTTCATATGATTTTGTTTCCTAGCATAAACTGTATTGTTACACTTGTTGCTATCAGGATAAATTTAACCCCTTCATAAAAAAAGATATGAGGATTTACCTTCAATAATTGAGCGTGAGAGTTAATGAATAGTAAATATGGTTCCTTTAATCACAGTATCCCACTTTCATTTTCTGTTACAATATTTTCATTCAGTCTATTACCAAAAAAGAAAAACAGATATTCACCTGACTATCTTCACAGAAACAGGAAAAGAAAAAGCTACTAGTAATTATGTATATATTTGATTTGATCAAATACGTGAAAATCTATGTCTCTTTGCAAAATTTTACTTGTACGAGTTGAAAATTAAAGGAAAAATTGTACAAAATAACTAATTATTAATTCAAATTATATGTTATAACCACAGTTTGATTTAATTGTAACTCGTAACAAACTATTGCCATTTCCCCTCTCTCCCTGAATTTCTCACTCGCCACTCTCATTTCTCGCTGGACAGTCTCTCCTCACCTCTCTCACTTTATACAAACACAAATATATAAAATACGTTTGCATTTGTATAAAGCGAGAGAAAATTGTATATATACATATCTTTTTGTTCCCCTCTCCCAGATCTCGCTCACCACTCTCACTCACCTCTCACTTTATACATACACAAATGTATAAATTGCATTTGTGTTTGTATAAAGCGAGAGAAAATTATATATACAAATACATATATTTTCGTCATATACACTTACAATTATACAAATACAGATCTTCCCATACCCAATTTTCTTGTCTTTCTCTCGCTTTATACAAACATAGATTATACAATTGATTCTTTTGTATATGTATACCGAAACAGATTATACAATTGCTTCTTTTGTATATGTATAACAAAATATACATAATAATAGCCATAGCAAACATAAAGTTTGTTATGGAGCACAATTATGCAAACTATAGTTGTATACAAATATGATTTTTATGTTTGCTATATGTGAAAGTTGCTCCAATTAAAACTCAAGACAAGTGCTCGGTCACAGCACATCTCTGTGAAATAAGGTGTACAACAAAATAACATATTTCACTATCACCTATCCCAACATATAATTGTACTAACAAAAAGCCGCTGCATATTGACAACATATACATACGTAAAGATACCTGCACAAGAAGAAACGGCATGTTTCAATATAATACTAACTTTTCCTACAACTCCTTCGGAGCCTTTTACGTGTCTGTGCAGATGAGTTTTTTGCTTGATCGTCATCCATTGTATGACTTGAATCATTCTCACCCATGTCTGCATAAGAAACCAGAAGCAGAAAATATGAGAAAAGAAACAATGTGACCTAACAAGCATTATCCTGTATATGGAACATCTGCAGACTGAAAGTTAAATCTCATTACAATCACTCAGAACTGTTAACCTCAGAACCTTTACAATAATAAATTCTCATTTAGCTCTCAAAATTTACGTCGATCCAGTTAACACAAGTCTAATGCAAAAGTAGAGGCAACAAAACCATAAAAAAATTGCACCCTATTAAAGAGCTGGAATGTTTCTTTGTTTCCAGCCCAGCAAACTGAAACCGTTAAATGAAATATCCTAAACATGTGTTGATATGTTTCCTTTACTTCAAGTAACGACAATGGATGTGGACTTTGGTACTATGTACATAAGAAAACTATAATTAATGAAAATTATCCATTCCAGATTTTTCGCCCTGCAGACCTTCTCAACGAACATTGATATCCTGCAATAATGCATCAGGGAGGTTTTCAAGATCCCATGGCAACTCACAAAACAAGGGATATACAAAATGCTCTACCAGATTCAGATTGAGTTATTCACCACTTCCTTAAGAGAGGCCAACCAATCAAATGGCTGACAAACTTGCTATCTTGAGCTTACTCTCTGGAAATGAGAAGACTTGTAACTCTCTTGATAGCCACACAAGGCAAATGAGAGGTTTACTACAACTGGATAAAAGGAAGATCCCTAGCCTTAGTGTTAGGAAGAAAAAGCCTCATGAACTGGTATTTTGATGATATATGTTGATTTGTACATTTTGTGAAGCTAACTTTTGTAAGGGAACTGCTGAAAGAGATCTTTTATCTCTTAGATATCATAAAAGGGGAATCTGTATAACATTTTCTAGTAGAGCCAAAATCTGAGTTTCTGGCATTGAAGTGTAAACGATTGGGTCTGTCCAATTCCTTAAGTCTCTTTTGAGGAGGTTAGGCCTCATATACCCCTCACACATGTATTTTGATATGTTCTATTCATATACGAGGTAGGGGTCTAGACTCTAGCCTAACCCCCCACCAAGACACTGGCTTCAACTAAAAACAAAACACTAATATCATGGGTCAACCCTACAAATAGAACTTAAATGACCATCTAAAATTATATATCCTCGAGCTGCTTCACCTAGACTTGGAAAATTTATCTAATTAAGCACAAATCACTTCAACATGCACTTCTCACCAGGAAAAAGAGTAGCTTAACTATTATACTGTATACAATGTTACACCCACTTTTCGCAGGAAACGGCACTTGCAGCACTGCAAGTAGCATTTCATTTTTTTTCTTTATTATTTGTTTTGTTTGTCATTCACTGCTAAAAACACTGATGGCAACATAATATAATAATCACTCATTTCTAGCTGCAAACCAGAATAGCTAAGGAAGTGAACAATTTCAGTGTCATACTTTTTGATGTCCCCACAGCTTGTCTAGAGAGCTTGCACTTTATCTCTTCGGGATCTTCAGTGGAACTGTATCCCAGACGCTTGCTGGATATCGTTATCACTCCAGGTTCAACTTCCTGCTCTGATACCTCGCATTCCCCGTTAAAAGGTTTCATGTAACAGAACCTATAGTAATGTCAAAACAGGACATACAGAACAAAACATTTAGTGAATATGAGGCAAATACTTTTTCACAAATAACATGATGACAAATTTTTGTACATGAGAAAAAGTGAAAAACAACAGCAAAACAAATTAACTATTATAATGACCTAGTGAACAAGTAGAACTTCACTGTGAAGTTCAGACAAGCAAGCAAACAATATAGCAAAACTGAACACAACCAAAATAAATATCATCTTGCAATAAATTAGATTTTCTATAAAAGACCACATTCCAATGGAACAACATATTATCTTTGAATTCCATAATTTCTGTTCTTGGATGTGCATTACAAGGGGAAGATAATTAGGAGATGAGAAAGAGGAGTAAATTTTTCAGAACTAAAGCAATCTCTATATCAATTTTCTCATGAGAATCTAAATCTGTGGGTACCTATCAATTTTGGAAATAATACAGTAACACCTATCAATTAAGTCCAGGGAAGTCAGATAAGACTCTTACCACTGAAGTGGTAAAGTCTTGCTGTTGAAGCCATGGATCAACATTCTCCACTTTCTACATTTGTCACACTGCACCCACTCGTTGTCAGGTTTGTATACACCACTACCTGCCTTCTGTAAGAGAAGAAAACCCATGTTAAAAATTGGTGAGAATGCCATCTTTGACAAAATGAACCATGAACTCTAAAATCTAAAAAAAGCAATAGAATGACTTGAGAGAAATCGGAGAGATCCCTTCTCCCTGCTTAGATCAGTCTCAGAAATGCCGGAAAAGCTACATAGTGAGTGTACTGATATTTCAAAAAGGGAATCATACAAAGAAGAGGATTAATGGTACTTTTTTCAATAATATTTCTTGCAAGGCATCAACATGAGATGAAAGTAAAGGCGTACTGCTGCCTATGCAGGCAGTAGTTTGGATAATAAATTAGTAGATTACAGCACCAATTTTGAATTCTGAAAATAGTTTTGAAATATTACGCATGAAGCAGAAACATTTGAACGCTTTCCTCATGCTTTATTTGTTATCAGATGGACCACATCAAATAATTTCTGTGCCACACGCCTCTTTGTGGGTATGGAAAATAAATCACTTCATCAATCTCCAAAAAGGGGAAACCAACAGCGCCATTAGCGATGATTCCTGAACCTGAGGCAACCTTAACTCTAGCATCACTGAAATGTTATTTTTTCTTCGAAGGCTTTATATTGCCTTGCTTATCATTGCTTAACTGAGTTTACTTGCCCTTTCAGATCCAGCTCTGCTAAAAAAATTATTTTGTTTTGGTTGCATGAATACGACCACCATTTTATCCTTCAAATTACTCCCACAGAACTCATTTCATTAGTCCTCATTCAAAGTTGATAGGGTGGTTTTAAGTTATTAGATTGCATCCTCGATATTAAACAAGTTATCCCATCAAAACTGAGCAATCAAATGATAAGTTGAAGAGCATATCAGCTTCAAATCCATGGCAAATTACAATAGCCCATTAAGAATAAAATCAAGATTGGGATGGGGGAAGGAAGAAGTAGCTACCACAAATAAAGTTAATACTAGGCCAGTGTAGTGAGGAAGTACCAATTCAACTTTATCAACATGTTCATCCAAGTATTTGTCTGATCTCTCACCCAACCACTTCTCCAATTCAGCATACACTTCACAATCCTGGAATCCTTGCTTATTGTTGTGCACCCAAACATGACCGTTATCTTCAGCCTGTGCCATGAAACATTATTTTGAAAATGAAAGTGACATGGTATATGTCTTATGTACTTCTTTTATCATAAGGAATGTCTTATAAAAAGTAAACTGAAAGGTTCTTTGTTAAAGCATCACTTTCTTTACAAATATTGTCAGTAAATATTCAGTTCCTTTTCTAATTTTAGTAAGAAAAAACTTTTATTGATACATCAAGACAACAACTATGCCAATATCCAAAGTGTAGATGATCCCAGATCCAGATAAAGGACAATCGAGACAGTTGGTTGTGAGCTACCATAAAAATAGTTAAGTTATGATGAAAACTTACAAATCCTAGCCCACATCAACTGGTTTAGAATTAAGGATAGTTGATTGATATCAATTAATATACCTCAAGAGGGTGTCAGATACACAAAAGTATTATACTACAAGGATATTTTAGAATCGCAAAATCTACTGAACTATCAAGAAAAAGTGGTATTTCCTCTCTACACCAGAAAATATACCATCATAAAATCAAGAAATTCTATAGTAAAACATTGATAGACAAAAATAATCTCGAACGGTTGGTACTTGGTAAACATGTTACTTCTCACATGAATTCATCATTAGTTTGTTAAGTGATCTAGGAGTCTTCCAGCTCATCAAAGATATCTCGTGTTTGATCATCATTAAATTTGGAACTGTATATGTAATGATTTGTTTGCTTTTGGTCCCTTTACTCTGGCCAGTAATTTCTCAAGCCTTCCACCGGCTCAAAGTTTAATCGCTCCAAGTCACCAACAATTACCACCATATCGTCTTCATAATTTCTTATGCTCCTTTTTTACTCTTTATCTTACTTATTTGGAAACATTATAATGTAAGTCACTGTACTAAACTTCTTTGATACAGAATTGCACGCGACTTGGTTTAGTAAAACTCTGGTTCTCTAGAGACTAAGCAACAACAACAAACCAAGTGAAATCCTACAAGTGGTGTATGGGGAGGGTAAGGTGTAGGGTAGACCTTACCCATACCTCATGGAGGTCTCTAAAACTAAGCAAATGGAAATGGGATGTGAGAGTTACATCTAAGAAGAATCAAATTAACTTTAATGGAAAGTTAAATAATTTGGGTATATAAAGTTCATCTCAAGTTTCAAGCACTTCATGTGAAAGAGGGCAAATTGTCTCATGCACATATATTACAAATTTCCCTCATTTTCAATAGTTGAATCACAACATTGCTTTGTAAAAATATCCTAGGGCTTAGGTGTGACCTTCTAAAAAGTTGAAGGGACTCAAAATCTATATTCTAACAAATATACTCACTCAATCATCATTTTAGGGAACACCACAAAATAATACAACACATTACTATAATTCTTTTATAAATAAAATTGTCTAGGATACAGAAGTTTAAAATTGCAATGTTATCGCTATGTAAATTTAAAGTGAAACCAAAAACAACATATTGCAAAAACATCATCAACTTGAAAAAAGAAACTGAAAGGAAGAGAATGTTCACCATTAGATTTGTGACATCAATAACACCAATGACACCACGACCTCTATCTCCATTATGCATCATACTCCCAACCCTCTTGTAAGCCTGTGATAGAATAACCATGTCAGCTGCTATACTATAGATTGTCAGCTAGACAAGTGATTTCCCAGCCAAAAGTGGACATAAATCCTTATATATTTACCCAATTTATTGTGAAAATAAAATGATCTTTTTCGTCATTTATTTTCTAGGAATCTAAATGCTAGTATCCTGATCTCCTTGAGTCAATAGAACCTCTTATTGACTTTAACGAATTTGGAGTGAACACATAGGAATCAAGATATGGATTCAGCAATCTAAACTATTGATATAAGAGGCTCTGTTGTCACAACCATATGCTGCTTCATCATAGACTACAATTTGAACTCAACAAGAGACTCAAAACTGGGGAAAGAATATGAGTAAATAGTCCAATTCATCCTGGATTTTTTCAAGTAACTAACAATCATTCAATATCAAGCCATCTTGACCTTCAAATCAAGTATATGCTGAAATATACGTACAGGAAGGTATATTAGGGGGAGGTGAATAATCAAATGTCAGCTTCAGGAATCCCAAATCCATACGATCAAGTAATACTGTCTAAATGGAAGCCATAATGTCACCCATCAAGTAATATAGTATAAGAGTACTGCATATTTATGATCAGAACACCTTAAAAAGTCATTAGTTCATCATTTATAATCAATCATATTTTCGTTTCAGAGAAATGGAAAGCTAAATCACAATGAGATTATGAACAACTATAAGCAAAAAAGACAACATCTCCTTTCTGAAACAATGAAGAAGGCAAGAATGAACGTCAAACGCTTACCTCTATTAGACGTCCATGCCAATACAGAAATATTCCACAATTTGCTTCTTCCCATTCCAATTGATTGCAACCCAGCGTAAGTTGAACCAATTTCCCCATTATAGTACCATTTTCTACAACAGTCCTGTTCAGAGATCTTGCTAATGGTCGACTTTTAACCTATTAAAACATTAAAAAAAGAATCAGTATCCAATCTTATTAGCAGTACATAGGGATCAGCCTAGACAACTGTTACACAAAAGTGAAATGTATGTATAAATACCTGTGATCCTTGGACATATATTTTTATACGTGGATCAAGAAAGATCACTTCCAAATAAGATCTAAGTGAATAGTCCAAAGGAACCTAAAACCAAACAATTGTAACTTAGAAATATGAAAAGAGAGAGAGAGAGAGAGAGAAAGTGAAATATAAGTTATAAAAGAAGCCAACCAACCATTTGAGTCATCTGGCCTGGACGAGCTCTGACCCGTCTAGAACGAATGAGAATATCACCCTGATGGAAGGAGCTCCCACCAGTTATTCCAGACTCCCATTGCAGGCTATAATTGGGTCCCCACTCATCCAGATTCCAGATATATATATGTGTTCCCGTGCCATCCTTACTGAATAGACCTACTTTTTGACCAATGAAGTACTTATCGAACGGTGAAAATTCCTTAATAGCTTTCAAGTTGTGTTTGAACAAAGTCTCATTTTGCTTATCCAGCTCCATAAATTGCCCATATCTGTAGTAGCTTACAATGGGTATCTCCAGATTCTGCAGCATAAGAATGAGCAGATAAAGATAAGCACTACTGACAAAAATTACAACCAAAACAAGAAGTCTAACAAGTTCATCTGGTGCATACATCTTTTCCTTCATTGAGTGTCTGGGAAAGGAAAGCAACTGATCTAGAGTTAGTAGTCTGTGTCAGAACCAATGCATCTTTCCCAAGCTTCATTGCCCCAGTCTGCACAAAGAACAGAAAGATATCATGTTATCAAAAGCTATGAAGAATGGCAGCTTAAGGTGAAACCTAAAGAAGCTCAAGCAAAAGGAGATGCATCTATATGCCAGCACTGCATTACAATCCAACATTACTAAAAATGAGGAAGTCATTATCATTAATTACAAGATTCAAACTCCCAAGTCCTTACAGTTAACCATGAAGCTTGTTACCAACAAGCACATGGTTTATAAGTCAATTGCATGTATACTTTGTGCAGGATCATGTTTTCGCTTAGCATTCACAAGAATCACAACTTTTTGTATACAGCTTGTACGCACGTTGCCATGTTGGTACCACCATATTGTCAAATTATTAATTAAATTAAATTGTATCATTAATTACTGGAGTCGATATGGAACAAACTTTTTGTTTTCATCTGGCATTTCAATAGAGGCGTGCAATTAGTCAGTTAAATCAGTTTTAGTTAATTCACTCAACTTACACAATTTTTATGTTTGTAGATAGGCAAATCGATCACCTACTACAAAAGTTTTTTGCCATAAAACTGTAAAAATGAATTGTCATATTCCTTTGTTTAATTGAGAGGAGTTTGTTCCTCTGAACGATTATCTCACTTAGGCCTCATTAGTTTGCACTTAAAATAGCACAGACCTTAGACCATTAAGTGCATTTGTTTACATTAAGATTAAGATTTAAACACTTAATTGGTCTGAATAGGTCCTAATCATTAAGATCTTGAACAAAGTCATAATATCATTAAGAGGTATTTTGTGTAGATCATTTTCACTATCACTCTGTCCACAATCACCAGCCTTTGAGTTGGACAAGATGAGAAGTGAGGTAGATGGTTCGGGACTGAAGAAAAGAAGCACAGATGCTCGCTCCAGTGAGGGAAGTGTGGGAGGTTGGTGGTGATAGATTTGAGGGGTAGAGGAGACAGAGAAGAAACTGGAGAGGTGATTAGGTAGGACATGATGCACCTTCAGCTTACCAAGGACATGACCTTAGATACAAAAAGTGGGAATAAAACCCTGATCGACAACAGATAGGGACCTTGAGAGTTTCACATCTTGTGCATGCAGATATTAACCTACCTTAAAACCAATTCCAAATCTCCCAATACGATTAGGGTCATCCGCATCAGGTTGCTTGTGTCCAAATGATACCATCTGAAGCATCTCCTGATGGTTCATTCCACACCCATCGTCTATAATGCATAGCATAGGAATTTCTCTGCCAACCACTCTTGAAAATATCATGTCAATAGAAATTTCCAACCTGTCAAATATCCAATAAAAGCAACATGAAATGAGAAACTATGCAACTTTAATGCACAACCAAAAAAATGGTAACCTCTGCCTTCCCCCACTCCCCACCTTTCTAGCACAGTTAGAAGAGAGAACTGCAAGCAAGGTAGAATGATCAAGTAGAAGGAAAAGGGGAGTACAAAAACGACAAGCATTTTTCTAAAAAATCATGGTAACAGTACCAAAAGGGCAAGGCAAAATTAAAATAAGGAAGCCAGTGAAGAATCATTGACCAGGAAAGTGACTTGTCTACCTACTTAGTTGCTTTGGCGTCTCTAGAGTTGTCCACAAACTCCGCGATTGCTCCAAAACTCCAACCAGAATGGGTATGACCTAGAGTTTTCAAATAACTGGGATTTGCATGCACAAAATTACTCTCCAGGGAAATATTCTGTACATTTGTTTTTTCAGGTCTTCCACTAGCTATGGCTGACAAATCACAAGTTTGGGCGCCTATAACAGCCTCCTCATTGCAGGGAGAACAAGCATCCTCAATCACATGAGAAGTTGATCCAGAGGCCTTACCTACAGGACATTCACTTGGTTTTCTCCTCTCCCGGTAACAAGCAAATGTACAATTGAATGATGAGCCTTCTTTGGGAGGAAGTATGAAAAATTGAAAGCGCTCATGTTTTCCAATAGCAACCTTCAATAGCAAAGTAATACAGATATGTATTGGATAGATAAATAGAATTTTAAAGTAAATTGAGCACCTAGAAATATTAAGTACGAAGCAAAACATTAGCTGCACTTTTTTTCTTTTTTGGGGGGGGGAATTAATCAATGCAATAAGGTATCAGGATTCTAGAACAGGTTACCTTTTTGTATTTCTGAAGGAAACCAAGGAATGCATTCCACTCCTTTTCCTGATGAGAATTTTCTGGAGAACGACGTAACAAGCAGCGGGATAACTCAGAGAGGAAGTCCAATTTTTCTTGTCGGACAATGTCTGTTATATTCCAAATAGAAGGCCTGACAAGCATTTCAGATTAGTGCACATCATGATTTGCATCAATCGAGCATTGAAGCGAGGGAGGGTAGAAAGCCTCAGGACAAGTAATGCATTACACAGTCGATAACTTTAAATCTTCAAAAAGAACAACCCATGATTTAGATTTAAGTCAAGAAAAGAAATAAGAACAGTAAAGCCTTGTTAATGTAGAACATGAAAGTAATCAATCAGAAATCAAGTTTAGGTTTTTAACACAACTTATCATGATAACCCTTCTGCGTCATCATGAAACAATCTTTTCTCTATTTTTTGAATGGATACATCATTTTCATAATTATTTTGATGGATATATGGTACCTTACTGCATACTTGGATTGGATAAACAGGTTGTATTTAAATTGCATCAAAGGCTACAAGGGAAAAGTGACTAAAACCTCTCCTCATGCTTTTGCATAATGTATGCATCATTTTGCAGAGGAAGAAACATTGGACCAATTTGTAGATAGGACAGTATTGATAATTGAATTGCATGGCGCAGAAGATGGTCAGGAATATGATGACATGGTAGTAGCAGAAGAAAGAGAATGATGCCCGCTAAAGAGAGTAATTTGAGGATTCTGCAGCATCACTTAGTTTTAGAACTGGATCATGCAGTTATTATTAGGAAAGAAGAGATTGGACTTACAAAGGTGAAAAGGAAAGAAGAAATTCTGTTGCCAACAGATTCGAAAGCTATATCTTTAATTTATCATAGAGAAAGAAAAAAAACATGTTTGCCAGTGACAAACAACTCTACCTCAACAATAACTACCTACCATCGGAAATCGGAACAAGAAATTACTTTATTATTGTTATATATTGGAATGAAAAAATCGATGAATGCCAAATAGAGAAAAATGCTTCAAGAAGGAACTTCTAAATTTTCTGTTGAACAAACTGCTGAATTTTCTTTTTTGATGAAAGAAAAGAAAATAGAAGTTTATTCATGACTAAAACTGGAAACTTATAGTAGCAGATAAACATCACATCAGCACGCAATGTTCCATAAAAGTCACCATGACTTAGTAAGAAAATATGCATGAGCTATTCAGAAGGTGAAACTAAAGCAGAAGTGCAGGGAAAGCTGGCATTGCATACATATTGACAGGTGGATTGAGACACTGTGTTGAGCATATGATTTTCCCGTCCTTTTTCACCATTACATACTGTTTGAAGCGATCTACAAAAATAATTTTAGTCAGATATGCACTGGGAAAAAAGTAAATGAAATAATGGGTTAGTATTTTGCTTAACAATATATTTCAAGAGGAAAACAGAGGAAACAAAAGGGAGGAATTTGGTAATAAACTGCTCTTTAAATATAAAGGGTCAACGAGCCCAGTTTAAACTTCCAATGTATTGATGATACAAAGCAATATTGAATATCACATGATCATTTATTTCTTTTATGAATAACATCATCAGCGGCTCTCAGCGCTAAGTACTGGTACACAAATACATCCATGATTTCCTTACCATGCAAAAAATAACATATAACATGATAGCCGATGACGGCTCAAAGATTATAACAAGAGAACAGATTATCGAACTAACTTCTTCTCTTTTGGATTAAAAGAAAAAGATTTTACCTTCGAATGATAACTCGTCCTCCACGCCAAGATCTCCCATCATAAAACCTAGAATAACATACCATATAGCAACCATAAGGACATTGAATTCAGGAATAAAAATTTCAAGCCTGATGCGTTCAAACATTCATAATATCATAAAAAGGCAAAATGAAGTAACTCTACAAGTACACTGTATAGCTACTTCATGTAGATGCAGAAGAGATAAGCAAATATAAAGCCCAAACTGCACAAACTAGATTACAGAGTTGCTCGTGTTCAGACTTCAGAATTCACAATAGTATCTCATACCAAAGAGAGCTCCCTAACTTGGAATTGATCACTAAAGCAGGTGAATAATTTGCTCCTTTCAGGGGTTGGCCTGCTGGCAATTGACTTGAGCCTTGGGGTTTGCTCCCTTTCAAGGTCTCAAGTTCGAAACCCACTGGGTGCAAACAATTTCTGAGGGCCATCGGACTGGGTAAAACCTGAATTAACCGTGGTGCACTTGCGGGAAACTCCTTGCCGAGGGCCTGTGCACCCCCGGGATTAGTCGGGGCTCAAAGAGACTCGGACACCCGGTGCAAATCAAAAAAAAAAATAATAATTTGCTCCTTTCATTTCTCACATGCATTCTTTTTCTATGATATTGCTCGGTGTCCCAGAATATGAGTTGGAACCACTCAATATTTGACTTATTTTGTTTCAACTTGTTCTTTAAAGTGACCAGACTTAGACCGGACAAGGATAAATTTGCTAGTTTTCCACTTTTCAATGCCTTGATACCAGATGATAGATGGCTTGAAAATAGAGAGCTAGATTTGGTTCTGATTATGTCCGATCAGAAAAAAATAATATGCATCTTGTTCCAAAACAAAGAACCAATTAGAAGGGTGAGCCACCAAGTCAAGCAAGCAAAAGGGGCCCCTGAAGAAGCTAAACAAGAAACAGGCGTTATTTGTGTCAATTCCAACTAAGAAGATGCTGCTTCCCTTTTTTTTTTTATCTCCGGTGACTAAGACAAAGTAGAGTTGTGGATCAAGTGATCAACCAAAAGCAGAAGAAGTCATTCTAAAGAAATGACACTAAAATCAAATTATGAAGCTCCTATATTACCAGGGAACAGATAAAATATCTCCCTAACAACGGGAAGAAGTGAGTTCTTATAGAACAAAGATTGGAAGTGTAAGACCCAGGATCTAGACTTGGTAAGGAAGAAAACTTTTGGCTCACGCATATACAGCAGGTGAAAACATATAACTCAACAGATTGGCATTCCAGTATTCAATGACATTTTTTCCCAAAAAAGAATTAACAAGAATGTATGTCTAAATTATGGTTTAACAAAGGGTTCTCAAACAAAAAAATTATGTTGCATAAGTATGAGATTATACCTGAATAAAAAACATTAACAAGAAAATATAATTATAATGAGTTCATCAGGCAAATAAAACAAATTCACACATAATAGACTTAATTTTAAGGTAGATAAACTTATAGACTATTAAAATGTAGCTTTGGCTTGAGAAGAAATAAAAATTAGTGCACTTTGGGTGAATGTAAATGTTTTAAATTGGACGGACAACGACTCTGGTTAAAGATTTATCATAAGAAAAACCAATAAAAAGTAAGGAAGAGAAGGGGTCTATAGAAAATTGGGAGGCAGGTGCCAGACACCTCTGTACAGAACAAGATTTATTTTTTGGGGGTGTGTGTGTTTTGGGTGGAGGATTATGTATGGACATATTCATCCTTGGAATTCCTCCGATTTTTGATATCAAAACTACTGCAACCCCAAAGAACTGTACCCCTTTGTGAGACTTTAAAACCTAATACAGCAATATTAGCTATACAAAATATGAACAAGATACATTGCCAAAAAGTGGAAAGTGACGGTCAGACATGATAAGCTTGACCTTTTTCATGAGATGGTCAGCAATAATAAACCAAACTGTCTAACAATAAATGCACATCACAAGATAATGTAGTACAATTATTCCACCAAATAACAATAAATACTCAAAGCTCGATTTTTTAAGTCCAAAATTCCATCTTTAGTCCTGTAGGAATGCTGCTTGTTTCTTGGGTTTAACAATGCAAAACTTGTCCGTGAACCAAACTTCCAAAAATTAACAAAAAGAGAAGTGCTTTTTTGATACAAGGGAAAAGTTGAAAGTTACACAAACGGAAAAATACTTACAACACAAACCTTACACCGTACATTGTAAAATACTACTTAAACAAAGCAAGTCACAGAATCCACACTATTTTCTTCCCGTTTCAACCGAAGTCAAAACCCTAGTAAACAAATTGGACTCTCCAAAGAAAGACTACTTTCATGTGTTTGAGCAGCAATATTTACTTCTTGAGGAAACGACGGGCATTATGGAGTATGAGGCACTTACCGGCGGCCGGATTTTACGTCGGAATATCGGCGAAACGGCAAAAGGGAATGTGTATTGATCGACTCAGACACGAATGCAACGGACGGAGGTGTTGGTGGAATATGAAAAGGCTAAATTTATTAGTTTTTGCACGAATAACAGCATCTCTGGGTACATTTTTTCAATATATACAAAATTATTATTTCTCAGTCTGTTATAAAAAAAAATTACATAGTTATTTTACTATATTATTCATATTATATTAATTGATGTTTAATATTAGGTCTTAAAAAATAATTTAGAGAATAAGTAAATAACACTGAAAATAAAATATTGAAAAATAATAATTATCTTTTCTTGATATGTTAAAGTAGACAATTAAAAAATAAATTAAAAAATTAAAATAATGAACAAATAAAATTAAACGGATAGCCAAAACGATTTGGGTGCAAATTTTTGGAAAAAAAAAGAATCCTTGAAAATATTTTCTAAGATATAAATTATGCTTTGGGCTATCTATAGAAAAGATATCTCGTAACATGTGTCCTTCGTGTGTGAAAAATATTGTGAAGTGTATATAAATGTTAGATTAGTGTTAGTGAAAAAAGTGAAATTTTAATTGTTAAAGAGAAAAGTGTTTTTTTTTTGTAGTGCTTTGAATTCAACTAAAGTTTGTTCGAGTTATACAACATTGTCTAGTTATGATATTTTAGAGGAGATAAAAGACAAGATTTAGTACTATTGGAGAATCAATGAAGATTTTATTGCAGTAAACTTGGATTTTTTTATAAATAAAATAATATATCTGAATTTCAATAGAAATTGAATTTGTTACGAAGTTTCAACAAATTTTGAAGTAAGAAGACAAAAAGATTTCAACTCTCACCTCTCCTACATAAATGACCACATTGATGTTATTGTCTTGAACGTTATTCACACATATTAAGATTTTTTTTTAGCAGATAAATATCATTATGAGAAATGTTTTATGAGAAACAAACTACCTACAAAGAGAATATGTTCCTAAGGAAGTAGGTGTTTTGTTGATTGAGTTGTAAATTTTTTCTTGAAAAAGTCAGTTACAATTAAGAAGAATACGATACTGTAATTTATCTATTTAGTAATATATAGAATTGAAATCTAAAATTGCTCAATTTTTAATTAAAGATTTGGTACAAATCCTAAATATATAGTCATGATTTTCTTACTCTTTTAAGCAAATAGCTTTCAACAATAAGATTTCTTTTGTTAATTATATTCTTTCTTTCTAAGAAATCCTACACTTATACAAAAGTATCCACGTAAGACCCAACAAAATCAATATATTTTTCTTATGCATATTATATTTGGACTCGATGTCTAAATCACCCCTATGATATTCATATTACCAAAAAATGTTATTACAGCTCATACATTTCCTTTATTACAATAGAGACAAGTATTATTAATTGTGAAGTTTGTTAAATTTTTACTAGCATTAACTTAGATGTCTAAATCATCCATAAGTTTCATTTAATTACCAGAAAATGATCGTTTGTATTATTTTTGACAATACAATCATATTCTTTTATTATGTAAGATAACTTCACTCTATACTCGGTGATGGTTTGTAATTGTACAATTTGTTTCTCACAGGACAAAGAATTTATTTGCCATGGTCTTATAAAGATGCTCCTATTCTTAGGTTGTTTTCTTTGATTCAGTTATTGTATTATCTTGCTACAGTTCATTAATTTCTCCATTATTTTCGACATGACTTCTTTCATATTGTTTTTCTCTCATACATGTTTTAATATGTTTTAACTGAGCCGTATATCTGTAGGAAACAACACATCTCTATCATCACAAGATAGAGATAAGACTGTACACACCACCCTTCCAAACCCGACTTGTGAAATTTGACTTCGATAAGTGATCTCAGTTTTTTTTTAGCACAGGTATAAAGGATAGTGGATATTATGACGGAGAGTACAATATAACTATGAACTGTTGCTCCTTTTGCCTCATCTATGTGAAGGTAAAAACTAACTTCCAAGTGAATAAAGAGATGAAACTGAGAGTGGATTTTTTTATCAGAATTCAGAGCCAGTAACCATAAAGTTTCAGAATATTTGCATCATCAGAGCCAAAAAACCAGTGCCACCTCCTGAATCAAGTTATCTAAATACAAAAACAAAGAACGGATTAAGCTCTTTCTAGCTGGTTTCGTATTTGTAAATGCTTAAAACACACATTTTCTGGAGTGTTGGAAAAATAATTTTATGAGCTAGTGTGATTTACCAACAGATCTGATCCTGAAAGCTCACCACCCGCCCTCTTTAAGAGATCAGTAACAAGTTACATGATTGTACAGATAATCAAACGGAAGAGAGCACACTAATGTACTGCTTTACACAAATCTGTGTCTCCACAAAGATTCCTCGTGGCAAGCATTCAGTCAAAATGTCATGCCAGCATCTTGAACTCATCCATTGTAAATCCACAGGCGAGAGTGGCTTCAAATAATCCAGAAGCATGCTTTCTTATCATTAAGCTTCTTCGACTAATCAACCTCAAACTTAAAACTTGAATAACTTTTTGTAGAAACCTATTCGGCTGCAACAGATTCCATTCTCATCTCTCCAATATCCTTCAACCCAAAATGAGGCTCAGATGGGAATACAAACACCGTAGAAGCTGCAACTGAAGGTTGAAAGCCAGCAGAGTATCGTACTGAGGTCAATGTAATTTTAGGAAGCTGCTGAAAACCTGAGGCAAGCGGTACAAGCTTATAGCTAAGTATGTGCTCAGACTTTGGCAAAATAAAAGTCGTATCATTATGAGGCCCTGATAAAACAAAACTCTGTGAATCGGCTAAAGAGTATTTGACCTCCTGAAGAAACTGTGTTCTGTTAGTAATTTTGATGGAGTATGTAAACGGATTTCCAAGAATAGCATGAGGAGGACAATCTAGACTCACGATCAGTGGAGGTTGCTCCACATTTACATCAGGCAGACTGTGTTTCGTTAGAACTGCAGATGTTGTGCTACAGGAAGCCAATCTTTCTCCATCTCCATGATCCCTTCTCCATCTCAAACACACAATGCCCATGTTTAGCTTAGGAAGATTAACCTCAGGAGTGACAGCAAAAACCTGTTTAAACTCTTCTCCTGCCACAAGCAGCACATGTTCTTCTGGGTTCTTACTCTTAGTTTTCACATCACAGGTGCTAGCATCAACTGCCTCCACGGACATGGACAACAATCGCAAAGGCACCTCAGTGCAGTTCTTAGCACTAACAACTAGCATACTTGTTTCATTCAAAGGCAGAGATGGTGTTTGGTCAGAATCGGAAGCTGGTTTGGTCTTTGACAGCAGCAGTGGTTCCCTTCGAAATGGCAACATAAAGCGATGGCTCATCACAACAGCAGTCTTACCTTCAATTTGCAAGCTTTTGTGCACATGAGCTCTCTGTGAGCTAAGTTCCGGACTTTGAGGAAAGTAACCCAGTGACACATAAAGCATGATAGGCTTAGGACGGTTCCATCTAATTTCTAATTTGCAGGACCACGACTCTCCCTCATCCAAAAATGGGACCGAAATCAATCCAAAAGAGGGCTGGATTTTTTGAATGTTCTCTGAATTAGCAAGATCTTCACATTCTCTTCCAGATATTCCAACAAGTTCTACATGAAGATTATCTGATGAAAATGATTCTGCCTCCCTTGGACTAAGCAAGCCACCACCTCTTGTATCAACAAGGTTAATTTTCAATTCACCAGAGTGAACATTATGGCCCTTTGAGGTGATAATCACAGGAACAATAAAACTCTCTCCGACCAATGCAGGGCCGGACGAATCTAACTTTAGATCCACTTGTGGGTCTGGTTCTTCAACTTGGACAGCCTTCTGACCAGAGAAAGCCAGACCAGGATCCTTCATTGGTGTAGTTTGCATTATGTCTTCAAATTTCCAGAGGGGTAAATCACTCATGGAGGCAGGACTTTCAACTCGGCAACAGATAGTAAAATGTTGACCCCATCTTGCAGTTACATATATGCATTCCAGCTTTCCGCTTTGCTCTGCATCATTCAAATGTTATGCCACTTTAAGATGCAATAAAAAGGCATATTTTAATTAAAAATTAGGGTCGCTAGCAGAGTATTATTATGTAAAATGCTTTAATTCATTATCTCCTCAGTGAAATACTCATTTTTGATCAATGGTGGTCCCACTGGATTTTTCTCACCTCAGAGAGGTGTTAGACAATGAGATTCCCTCACTCCCTTCTTGTTTATATTGGCAATGGAAGGACCGGCTTCAGGATAAAGCACTACAGTGGCAGTGGATTAAGTGTTTCAGTGTGGGCAGAAGCTGGAATCAGGACTCAATGGGATGAGGTGGAATTTGGAAAGCCTAAACAGTATGGTTCCTAATAATCAAATGGAAAAACATAGAAAACCCAAGAAAAATCAACCTAATGAGGGAGGCGCATAGTCAAGAAACAAGATCCAATCTGGACATTTTACACATCTATCATGCGCACACCGGCAAGTGCAACTGAACAGTTGGAAGGACTTCAGAGGAACTTCTCACTTCTTATGGAACTCAAATGACAAGACACAAAAGTTTCATTTGATAAACCGGGACGTGGTCCATTAGGTAAGAAAGGCTCAGAGTAAAAGATTTGATGGTCTTATCAGAGTGTTGTTTTTGACGTCTGGGAATGAGAAATAGTCATAGATGATTTCTTGGTTAATTATTAGGGAGGATGTTCTGTCCATGGGATGAATATATACAGTTTGACGCATTCTCCAATCAAACATGAAATAGTTCATGCTTGGAGTTGCAACAAGTAAAAGTTAAGTAATCAGCTTACCAGGTTTCACGTCGTATGTGAGCCGCAGCCATTTGTTTGTGCGAAGTTCCAGGGTGGGAGCTGTCTCCACTCGACGACCAGGCTGCAAACAGGATATTGCAGCTAAATGGGATCTTTGAGCATTAACAATGACAAAGTTACACTCCGACTGATTAAATTGGATTTCTAATTGATCAATTTCAACGTTAAGGGGTAGTTGAGATAGAAGGGAGAGGGTAATCACTGTTTCTGCACCAGGCTTAACTACTTGTTCATGAAAAGCAACTGAAGCAAGAAGTACTGCTCTGAGGGGACTGACGAGATCAATCTCAAGATAAAGGGGATTATCAGCTGTTACTTTCAGGCTACTGTTTTCTTCAGTAGATGCACTTTCTGATTCTCCTCTTATTACAGAAAACACTTCATTGTGTATTATTTCTCTCTGGGCAAGACTTGCAGGTCCAGCTGGGCCACAGTCTCTTTTACCAGCCACATTAGTAGATACTGGTAGAGCAGCCATTTCAAGAGAGTACTCAATGAAATCTTTCACAAGAGCAGTTTTCTTTGAGCAGTCTCTGAGGTAACCCAAGACATTCCATAATAGAGTAACCCAGCCCTCCTGTCGATAAAGATTAGCAACATTCTCAAAAACTTCTTTTGCATTACTATATTCATCTACTGTGAAATATTCTCTAGCCATTTGGAAACCGCAGTAGGCAGCCATCCGAGAAGCTTTATCATTGTTGTATGCTTCAAAAGATTTTTTAAGGAGAGCAATAATTTCATAAGAGTCCTGCAATCTCTTTCCTTCAGCCAGAGCATAACGGGAATAATGTTCATCACTAAGACTGCAAATATATACGTGGAGAAAGTATGGAGAAGTAAGAAAATAAAAATTCCTGAACTAATTTACTAGAAGGAAATCACCACACTCACGATTGCATAATAACTGCATCTCCAATCTCCAGCAGTTTTGCAAACTGACCAACATAAGAAGCAGCTATCACAGAATCGGCATTCCCATCAATCTCACCAGAAGTTTCAGACATAGATAGCGCAAGTTCGAGGGAAGAACTCTTTTCCTTCAAGTAATGAGCTGCTAGCTGTTTAAAATAAAGCTAGATAAGCAAGCATATGAATAGAGTCGTAGGACTCTTGAGCTATAAGGATAAAGCAGGTAAAGTAGTACATAAGGATATACGGTTCAGCTACAGATGGGGCTTTAAGCAAAAATTAAAAATTGGAACATGGTTGCTGGCAGCTTGTTTAGAGAAAGAATACTAAAACTGCTCCTTGAGGCCTAAAGTTGATGGATCTCATCTCCCCATTCATTGTCATCTTAGTGAGGGGCAAAGAGACATAATCAAGAAACTAGGAGTCTATTTTCATTAATAATGGGCAAATATTCAACTACATTAAGTCAGCTTTTGTCCAACAATGACACGATTCTATAAAGAACTGGTGAAACCTGCATCTGCTATGGGGAAAAGTAGCGCGATATGGTGTAAAAGAAGTTCCATATTACTTGGTTCTAGTTTCTCAAATTACGACCGTCTCATACCTAATAGTAATTCAAATTTCCAGGTAAATGAAAATGTCATTTGTCTTTGATGTGGAGGTCTGGAGGAGCTAACTAGTAATGCCCACTTCCATATCCAGTTCAAAAAAAAATCTTCCAGGAAAGTTGAGAACTTGAGGTTTTTTTAAACTGGTAACGACAAAAAACAAAAACTTGAGGTCTGTTAGTATTTGTAACAACTGTCTAAATGATGGGAACTTCTATGGGAAGATGAAGACCAAGAAAGGTATCTGGATTAATGGAAAAAGTGGCTAAAGGTTATTTCCATCTTGCTCTTACGTAGTTGTGATTTTTTCATTTTGATAACAAAGAAATACCCGAGGGCCAGTGGCAAACGATACAAAAGTCGGTGGATAATAGGTCCATCCCTCTACCCTTTCTCCACTTATTTACTGGGCTATTGTCTGTGGCAGGATCCAAACCTGTGATTTCGCCTAACGCACACATCACAAGCCGCGCTTTTACAACTAAACCAAAGCTCTGGAGTCTCTTACATAGTTTAAGAGCCTAATCATTGTTCAACTTTAAGGAGCTATAGGCTAGCTATCAATTATCATCCACTTTTTCCTACTTACTCTGGTGGTTGACATTCAAGAAAAGAAAATGTAATTTTCAAGATAGCTAAATCGTATCTCCATATGTACTGCTCTATAGGTGTGACATTACAATAAATGAAGGTGACAAGAGGAGAAGATATAGACCTAAAATCACATGGAAGGAGTTAATTTCTAGATGAAGTAATGTAACTGTCTCAAAAGACTTACAATCTCTATGGAACAATCTAAACTTGACTAAGGATTGAACATAATGAAAGTAACGATTTATAGACATGATACCACCTAATTATGATTGAGTCTTGTGGTTACACTTAAATTAGATCCTATGTTTTCTATGAGTTTTTTTGTTTTGATAGACTTGTATATTAGTGCAAGGATAAGTGGGAGATTTAGAAGACCACTATTTTAGTAACTCACAATGGAAGGGTCTGAAAGGAGCAGAAAGAATACATAGGATTCATATAGCAGACTCCAACTAATTTGATTGAGGCTTAGTTTATTAGTCATTTGGGTACTAATCGAACACGTGAACCACAATAAATGAATAGCTTGACAAGAAAAACTATCCAACCTGGAAGTAATAAGCTGAATGAAATTCCCACTGAGTTGTTCTATCAGTTGCTTCTGAAACCAAAGTGGAAACATGCTGAGCAGTGATGGAGCTTGTCTCTAGTAATTCAGCAAATACTAGAAATTGCCGGCTTAACCATTGCCAGTGAAGGAAAATAACTTCTGATGCTCCAACGAGCTTCCTGTAAGAAGCATAGTGCTGGCGGAACCAGGCAATTGCTTCAGCAAGTTTTCCACCATGCAGCAACAATGTAGAAATCTTGAAATGCAGTTGCTCTGCCACACTTTTGATCTCAATCAACCGTTGAATAGGAGGCAATCTAGTTGATGTTGCAACCATCTGTATCGTTTATAGGTCTCTATTTATAAGAATCAAAAGATGCATAAAATGCAAAACGTGTTTATGCAACAGTTTAAGGCTTCAAAGCAATTAATCTGCTACAACTCGGGCAATCTGCTAAGTTATTTCTTACTAATGGAACTATGAACGTATCGTGTTCATAAAGAAGTTGGAACTGGTAATGCAATTCATCCACCCTTTTATGCAACTATTCCTAAGAGAAGAAACATTAAGAAAGTAAATCAATGAAAACCTGTGCAACTATAATTAAACACGAGAAAGGAGACACCACTTATCTACTGCGGTCAGCTATTCCCACGACATGGATGGAAATATGCCCCTCATGGTTGCTTCTTTGGATTTTTATTTGGATGAGATGGTTCCTTTGGATTTTAAAGATAGTCAAACATAAAAGAAATAAAGGAACCACAACTCAAGCAATAAACTTGGTTCTGTTGAAATATGCAAGCGAAGCTCTAACAGCTCAGATCCAATGGTTATAAGTGGACAGGAGTGACAATACATCTAAATGAACTTCGGTCGGAAATACACCTACACGTGGATGAGAAAGAAACAGAAAAAGTTCTCCATTAAGTTTCACCAATGAATCTCTTCAACATTATTAGAATTCGCTCAAATGACCACACTCATGCAGACTAAGGGATAGAGGTGGTTCTCGGAAGCTCCAGCATTTGTCTCTTCCATTTATATCCATTTGGGACTTTGACTACACAACAATCATATTCCTAGACAAAGAAATGGAAGAGCAAAAAGAAACTAACACTCTGTTCTCAAAAGTTCTTTACATCTCATCTCTTGGTAATGCAAAGTACTTCACCTTGTCTAAAATGCAGTAAGACTCTATCAAGAAGTGGTCTCGAAATTCTACAGGTCAAGCACACTACCATATATATACCTCTCGCACTGCATGATAGGCATCCTCGTATAGCCGTAATGCTTCAACCCAATCTCTGCAAAATTCTGCATATACAGCAGCCTGTCACAATGTTAAGAAGAGCATATTCATTACATAAGCAAAATTCCAGGGAATAATTGAGAAAACATAATAAAGGGCACAATAACTAGTTTCTAGGTTAGTATTTAAATGATAAAATGTGAAATAATACTATAATGTTGTATTATACCAACAAGGTCAGGTAATGTGGAAACCATACTACAAGGACAACACATATTGAACTTCAAAGGGAACCCTTACTTTGAAACAGCATCGAATATTCAGCTCCGTAGAATGGAAATTTTTCCTTTCGAGACGTGCTTTAATTCTTCTTCCTTCCTCCTTGTAATACGAATTAGCTAATTCTGAAAATGTGTTTCCCAACCTGCAATAGGTATCTCAAATAACAAAGACCACCGGGTTCTGTAACTCAAATTTAGCTATAGTATGAGAAATAACTGCATGCCTGATCAGGGACTGTTGAAGTTCTGATTCGCTTGGAACAAAGATGATAAGATACTTGGAGTCCAGTTCTGCACGCTTTCTGAGAGCAATCATACGGTCTTCACTTAAATCATCTGTTTAAAAGAAGCATCACATGTGGGTCAAATCCTCAAATTGTGAGAAGATGGGAGCAGAATAGGAAAAAGTTGACATAGGAAAGACCTCCCACCAAGAGAGATAAGGGAGAGAGTCAAATATAGTTTAATTATTCTACTCGTTCTTTATCAAATTTCATTCATCTCTCTTGTGTCAAATACCAGTAGCAGGGAAAGAAAAATTACAACCCATGACTTGATATATTTCCAGTAACCAGAAAACCACAAGCCTGAGTGCCTCTGAATATGATGAATATAATTGCACCCAACTAATTCATTTGCTTCAGCTTACTGTGAATTTCCTTTGTCTAATCAATCATTTCAAAATGTAGCTTAGGAGGTTAACCTAGCAATCGAATGAACAGTAAAGGTATTGGAAGTTAAGATGGAACCCATATTGGAGAAAGTGTCAAAGTCTATTCCTGTTCTATTAAAACTCTTCCACATGAAAGTGTGTGAGTTAAGAATTTGTGATTAAATGTTGCGTAGTCCCATCATGCAAGAAATCCATAAACAGATAGATAGATCATAGACAGAGGAATGTGTAAAAGACTCACCTTTAGAATTTGATGGAGCAACAACCACCACGACCAATTTTACGTTCCTTCCGCGTAATACACCTCTGTTCATTCAGCACACTATCTTAAGCAACTCTTTTAATGAATATAAGTCTAAAAACCAGTATATAACGCGTGTTTGATATGATGGAAAATGTTTTTCCCTAACTGATAGAGCAACGGAGCACTGGAAATGATCCAAGTACTACATTTTTTTATAGAAACAATTTAACTCGCATTACGAAAAGTAATTGGAAAAGGACAAAAGAAGCGTACTTGAGATTTTCAAGATCGGTGCAGACCTGAAGCCACTGAGCGGGATCGCCGGAGACGTGATCGGAGTTAAAGAGAGCGGCTACAACTGCCGGAACTCTAGTGCGATGTTTGAGAAGCCAATCTTTCTTTAGGATTCCGGCGACAGGTGGAGGCGGAACAGAAGCGTCCTTTGAAGGCTTAGCGAAAATCGAGATCTTGGAGAAATCAGGCAATGCGAGAGCATTAATAGGCGGCTGCTCGGAGTGAAGGTGAGTTGTGATTGAAGCATGAAGCTCTGGACATCCTACAAGAGATACTAATGCTACCGGCGGAGTTCTGAGTTCTTCTGGATACTCCTCCATTGCTTTCAATGCTCCGATTCTGATGTCCGGTGAAATTGGAGTTGCTGATAATGGTGAAGAGGTCTGGAAATTGATTTCAGAGCAGAATTGATGAGATCTTGGGAAGAGATGGGTGAGTTTGGGGACTCGGCTGGGTTTGACTCGCGTTGATTTCAGTTGGGAGTTGGGACTTAGGAATCATGATGGATTCTTGACTTGGGCCGGTCCATATAAAGCGAACCCAGCCCAATGAACTCCAAGTGTCTTGTACCGAATTATTGTAAAAAAAATATTCTTTACTATTAAATAAAGGAAAATTATTTTAACACAACTTATTTTACCATATTCTCTAAAATTTTCTACCATTTGAAAAGATTACAAAAATTCCTAGTCTCTCCTATTCTCGGATACATCACTTTACGCCATGGAATGTATCAGGACGTACACGATGGATCAGGACATTGAGTGATGATGTATCGAGATATTTTGAGATGTATCTAGTTTCCACCAAATTTAAGGTATTTTTGTAATTTTAAAAAGAGTTGGATAGGATGTAATTAACTCTTAACACTATAAGATTTGTGTAAAATTCACAATAATTAAATGAGCAAACAACACATATCACATTGGTTTAGAGTTTAATTACGTGTTTTTATTTTACAGGTCAACTTAGATATAATTTCTTCTAGATGCACTACATTAGTTCAAGCACGATTTGCATATATTTGAATACACTGACTTTCTCGGTCGTCTTTCTCCTTTATTGCTCAAACCAACACTAACTTTTACGAATTATGAAATTTGAACTTGTAAGAATATTTTCACCAAGTTTTGATATAAACAATATGACTAAAATAATGATCAAATTTTAAAGTAGTTACCATGAAAGGAACAATGTTTAAATATACAAGTTTTGAGGTAAGTCTCATGAGTGATAGATACGTGAAATAATGAAGAGATTATTCAACCCACAATACCTTCTCTCTCTTCTTCTTTTTTTTAACTCCACAACAATGTTTTGAAAGTCAAAATTTCATAATTGTATCCCGGAGTCCGAACAAGCCTTCGCTATAAAGTATAAACATTACAATAGAGAATTTTGATTTTAAAATTGTGTTAAATTCTAGCATAATGAACTGTACATCACAAATGAAATTTTGTTTCTTTTATGAACCAATATCAGATTCTGAACTCCAGCTCAATGTGATGAGAGATTTCACTTGTAGGGTAGTAGCATGTTGGAAATTCACTTGTAAGAGCTACAAAGTTCAGCAAATTATATTGGAATTATTCCGTGTTTTAGATCATGAGTACTTTTTTTTTACAGGTATGTTTTTTTCGCGACATTGAACATCTCTGCAGTAGTGGCTAAAGTAGCTTTAGTTGATTAGGTGCTGCAGCTGCATTTACTAACAAGTAATTCTGCTATTAACGTTGAGACTTGAGAATGTAATTGTTCTCTTCCAACTATGAAAACAATTTGGCGGACGTGAAAAACAAGCATATAAAAAGGCTATCTAGGATGATATTGTGAAAACCTGACCAAGAAGACGAGACACTATTACTAACTATTTATTGCACACAATGACAATGACAGGTACCAGACTGAAGGATCAAGAGTATGCAACTACATTGAGTAGCATTGACATACTCGAAGCAAAAGCTGTGCACATGGCTCATATAATCACAAGATCTTTGCACCAGAGGTCTTCTCCAGCCCTTCAAAGTAGCCCTGATTTCCTTCCTTTCGTCCTCCTTTACTTTCTCGTTCTAATAAGGGAGAGGATAAGGTGAGAGACTTGGTTCCTAAACAAACACACTGGAACATATATTGAAAAAACATAAAAGAGACAAACGAAAAAAGGTCCCTAGAAAATAGCAGTTCATAGATGGAGTTGAAGCCCTGGATATTGATCCCCTATCCCTAAGGAGATCAAAACATCGAAAAGAAAAACAAATAAAAGACGCACACGTCAAATGGACATTAAAGAGAAGTGTACACCTACAGACCAGGATGACCCAGGCCTATTTAAAGAATCATATGTTGATTCTACTAAATCTGATTGCGGAAACCATCTTCCACAATCAGTTCAATTATATACTTTAATGAATGAGTGACTTGAAGTCCTGGCAGGATTGTCCATACAGACTGCAAAAGAGCAGTCCAGGCACTTCCTCATTTCTGATATGGTTATCTGAACTTCTTGGTATCTTACAAGTGATTCCCTCGAGTTCTTGGTGGTCGTGACTTTGGAAGACCTGAAACACAAATGCAAATAAACCTTAACAATGACTTTGGCGGTTAAACCATGCAGTGTGTATATATAGTTTAGAATAAGCAGTCATTTGAGAGACCACTAATGAAAATCCATCCAACAGAGAATCAGTACCTCTGTTTGCCTCCCCATCTGACGTTCAAGGTCATGTTCCAAGTCTTACCACACAAATAACAGCGAGCCAATTCCTTGAATTCATCCTGCGATTGAATCAACATCAGAAAAACATAAATAAGCATGTGTAAACTTTCAAGGTAAATCCACATCAAAGCAAGATATAATGAAAATTCATGCTTTCCTTACCATGATACATCCAGTTAAACCATTCAACCTGCCATTTGGTCAGAGCCGCTGCTCTGAGTGAATTGTGGTGGACGAGCTTGTACTGCATTCTGCGGCTGACGAGGAGATGGCATAGTGATGCCTGAAGAAATGGGGTAATCAAGCACCTTCACTACAAAAAGATAACTTCTTAAAACCTTTTTTTTTTTTTTTGAAACTGGTAAATGTAGATAACTTAAACTTTTTTACTTTGACACAACCACATAATAGACTAATAGAGATCATAATGATAAAAACAGACCACATTTGGGACAGAAAAGCTTGTTGCCTTGTGCCATACATTTTGGAAACGTCATCGTTCAAATTGAATCACTCTAGTTGTTCAGATCAATATATAAGTATATTTGCTCCCTTAAACAAAGGCTGAATTCATCTCTCAACACACATAGTTAGATCCTTCAACTGGGTGAATCGGTGCTAAAATGAACATTATTTTTGTTTTGGGTTGGAAAAAACATGTTTGCATATACAAACATCAAATGAAGAAACAGACACCAAAGAGACACTTTCTGATTGCACACAGACACAGGGAGTAACTCCTACAAAAGTGGTACCTGAATGATATGGTAGTTGCATCAGAGGAACATTGTCTGTCGTAGTTCCGCTAGCATTAGGTCTCTGATATTGCACCATCTGAGGACCTGTCATCAAATGACCGCGAAACGCATATGCAGGACTGCCAGGCGGCGCACCAAGTTGGCCAAATTGCAATGTGTTTGTGCCAACAGTACTTGGTATCCCATACATCTGAATGAAATGCACAGGCAAAAGATATAGCCGTTGATGGAAAATGATGCATAAAATATTCACATCCAATAGGGGAATGGTGTACAAAATATTCACATCCGTGAATAGGGGAATGGTGCACAAAATCATGTCCACTAGCCCTTACTCAAATTAAGTAATATCAATCCTTGTAAGAAAGAAAAGAATGAAGAGAAGAAAGTATGCTACTTAACATCCAACTATGCAAAGTAGAAGTACCTGTGGGTAAACATAGTCTGGCCCATATGCAGGAAACCTAGCAATACGACATTCAATAATGAAAGAAAATTAGGTATAATCAATGAGAACAGTAACATATTTCAGATAGTACTAACATATTCATGAGCATTTCTTAAATATATCTGATACCACAAATTCTAATCAAATCCAAAGAACCACAGGAACATCAATCAACAAATATATAGATGTTGACACATGTATCAACAAAAGACATTGTCACAGGAAAAGCATGTCTTATTATTTATTTATTTTTAGGAAAAGATTTGTTTTATTGCCTTCACAACTTCAATTTTTGTTTGGAGGGAGCATGCTTGCTAAAGAGAAAGATCCATCTCTCCCCTTCTTCTGTCATGAAATTAAATTGCAATACATGACAGTTAAGGTGATAAAGATGATGATGCAAGATTACAGTGCTAATTCATAAGTCTATAAAGTTGCAGGGTAATTTTGAGATAAAGTAACTGTTAAGTAACTCGAAGAGGACAAATATATACTGTGTTAACTGTATATATATCTTTGGCCTACTAAATTTGCTTGGTATATCAGCACAGCAGGGTTTGATACTCTGCTTGGGTAGTCATTACTGACCTATATGGAGGATATGAGAATCCAGACTGATAGCTGTAAGGAACTGGTAACTGGTAATAGGGGCTCCCCATATACATACCCCTCGGGGCCTGTGGATTTCCCAGATAAGTCATTGAAGATCTCAAACGTCCTACAAGAACAAAATATTGAAGGGACGAGAAAGATAATTAGTAATTGTCAAATGTTGATGATGCACCAAATATGCTAACTGTATCACTCCAAATTTTGGTTTATTGTTAGCACTACCGTTGTTATATATCTTTATTTGGGTTATTATTAGCACTACATCATTACATTAGTATCCTATCTGCAAGCTAGTAGACCAGCTCAGCCACACCAAAGGAAAAGGACATATCTTGAAACAAGGTTTATACAAGCTATCAACAATTAATGTTATTGCTGGCTCTCCTATCTCTCTCTGTAAAATCAGGTTTAACTTCAGTCTTCCCTATCTATGCACCTTCCCTTAATACCTTTGTTTAGTAATGTGGGAGAAGAGAAATAAAGATAACATCACAAAGATCAACTGACAGATTTTTCCCAGCTATCCCCCACGTGAATGCCTAAGCATAAGGTGCAAAAAAGGGAGGAAAAGAAAAGGAGAAACAACAACTAGTTAGCAAAACGATACATTATGAAAGAGAATATAATGCATTACCATAAGGTAAAAGTCCTTGAGGTCTCCCAAGTGAAGCCAAGTTGCAATTAGCCCTTCTACCATCAATGATTGGATTAGGATTGGTGCAAGCCCTCCATGCAGCTTCAGGATCATGGAATGTAACCTAATTTCCACAGTAAACTAATCAGCATAATATCAAATCATGATCAGAAAAATTGGATTTTGAACATTATCAAGCATGTATACTGTCACCATAAAAAAAGGCAAGCACTCCAGTTGAGAAGTGGACACAGAATTAAGAATGTTTTTTTTTTACGACAGTCCAACTTTTGCATACCTCGACTAATTCCACTGAAACTAGGTAACTCTGTCCATGAGGACTAATTGAGAATGTATTTTTTAAACTGTTATTTTCTTTTAAAACAGATATTATTCTTCTTAATTAATAATCAAGATAGTATTACTAAATTATTACCCAACTAACACACTACAAAGAAGGGGGGGCCTAGAGTGTCATGCTATGCATGATTTCTGCCATGTAGCTAAAGACAATTATTGCCAGATAACATGCACATAAGTCTCTGCCTGATAAAATTCAACATGGCCAGCTCATCAACCACAATAGTACATACCCAAAAAAAATAGCACAAGAAAACACCCCCCTAATCTGTCAAGTTACAGTCTTTCAGTCTTCAAACAACAGTGTTTAATTTGCCTCAAAATTGTTTGATTTCTCAAACGACACAAAGAACAAATCTTTCAACTACAACACTACAACTGAAAAGTGATCCGAGTAAAAAAAAAAACATAACCCAAAAGAAACTGCTCATAATTATTAAAGAAGAAAAAAACTCACAAAGCCATAGCCTTTAGAGCGTCCAGTATGTTTATCAGTAATAACAACCGCTTCAATAATATCCCCAAACTGTTCAAAATAACTGCGGAGTGATTCACTCTTAGTCTCCCAAGCCAACCCACCAACAAAAACCTTCGTATACGTCGTATCCCCAACCCCATATGGGCCCCGACCCGCAAACGGCGAACCCGACCCCCCACCACTACTACTCCCACCTGGACTCATCTGATACGCCATGAACAACAAAACAAAACAAAACAAGATTTACCCAAACCCCAAATCACCCAATAGAAGAAAAAGATGAAATCTTTATATGGGATCAAATTAAAAAAAAAAAAAAACTTGAATTGTAAGAAAACAGAGAGGTGGAGTGAGGTGGCAGTACAGGGTAAAAACCTCTGAAATTGCAAAGGAGGAAGAAGAGAAAGAGAGAGAGAGGAAAACGTGTGGGGCCAAAAGGGGAAGAGGAGTACGCGTTTTTGTAAAAGACAGATGGATGATGATGAAGAAAGAAGAAAGGAGGGGTATTTTAGGTATTTTAAAAGGTGTCTGCGGAATCTTCCCAACAATTTAATCCTATTTTATATATTTATATTTGGAGAATACGTTAAATTCGTTCCTATCCTTTCATGTAATGTAATAATGCTAATCTATTTTTATTTTATTTTATTTTTTCCTGTTATAGAGAAAAATAATTCTCTCACGCAAACTATTTTTGGGAAACTACTAGTACTACATTTTTGTTTCCACACAATTATTTTATTTTCATGGGTAGAACCATGGTTAGAAAATATAAAATTAGTTACGCCGTTCATTTTTACGTGTTAATTTTTTTCTATTTTTACTTGTTATTTTTATTTATTCAAATTTATATCCTTAATTTATTTACATTGAGCTAATATCTTTGAAAAATATAGTGAGTAATATATTTGGAACTCTATCAAATAATATTGTAAAATAGTAAATTTACTATACTAATTTATTTATTTTTTAATAGATATATCAAGTCAAAATTTAACAACTAAATCCGAACAAAAAAGTACTCCCTTCATCCAATAATAATTGTGCAATTTATAAAATCAATGCATAATTTTACTCCTAGTTCCTAATTTACTCTTGTCATTAATTATAGTTATTTTTCTATCACATTTTTTAAGACATTATATTTGTTATATTCAAAGTGTAATATATTAGTAAATTACTCTTCTATTTATAATTTCTTAAGAAGTATGCAAAATCAATAATGGACAAATATTGTTAGACAGATGGAATATAAATTTGTTCAAAAGATTTTAAGTAATTTATCATTAAGTAAATTTTAGTTAATTGAATTAACTTTTAAAAATTTATCATTAATTCATAATTAAATAAAACTAATATAAATTTTTTATTTAACTATAAAATTTTATCCCTTACTAATTTTTTTATATTTATTTTTAGCAGTGGACATATAAACAACTATGTCATCAATCACAAACAAGTTGATTGAATATGAAAATCAATCATAAGCAAGCTGGACATTTAATTAGTCTGTTTTTTATCTCACAAAATGAATTAAAAAATTCATGGACCAAATGATATAAGAATGGGTCCATTTTTTTGTGAACATAATACTCCCCGATTCCTATTTATTTGTTTATTTTTTATTTAATACACTTTTAAAAAAATTAAAATTGACATAATATGTTTATTATATTATCTCTATTAATTGATAGAATTCCAAAATTAATTTTCTCATTAAAGAGGTTTATCTTTTTTGAAAATATTAACTCTCTAAATAAATGGATGGTGTAATAGATAATAAAAAAAATTATACTTTTTTTATTTGTTAAAAATGACAAGTAAAAAAAACAAAACAAAAAATTAAAATTGAATAAGTAAAAAGGAACGGGATAAGTAGCACAATTAGTACTAATTGTACTAATTGCGTAAGAAATACAACACTCGTTTTTTATATATGTATGTACGTTGAACTTTAATTAATTAGCAGCATATAATAGTGTCAGTCTTATAAATATTTTATATGAAACTTATCTTATGCTTTAGTAGGGAGTCCCATTGTCTTTTTATCACCTTCATAGTATTTCTTCGTTTCAACCATTCAAAAATTTAATTTTATAAGTAATACTTTTATTTATTAGTTTTTTCAAATTAAAAAATCTATACTTAACAAAGTTATTTGTATTTAAATAAAAATTTACATTATTTGTACGAATAGTATAACAAAATATTATATTTGTAACATTGTTAGAAATAATGTTATATATTGATTTCCCTTTTTCGCTTGTAAATTGTAATTATCTCTTGTAGTTGATAGCATATATATAATATATTTTATGGTGCCTCTGAACTTTGCTAAACGACCAAAATATTTCATCCATTAATAGTTGGGATCAAATTTTACCTCACCAAATTAGATTAAATTTGTCTGGTTGGCTAATGACAGAATTTTTTCTACACGTGAATCTTATTTTATGTATATATATATAAAGGCATTAAAATACAGAGGCAATAAATTTAAATATTTGCAACAAAATAGTTAACAAATCAACATCATCCATTTTTACATGGTGTCACTTAAATAAAAATATTTTTTAGAGGTAATAAATATACACATTAATAAAGAATAATAATTTTTTAGTTAATTGTCATTAGATACAATGGCGTTACAGATTTAGGACAATCACAAAGAGTGGTATGTAATTGCTATTAAAAAATATTTAGCAACAATAGAACTATGATTATTAATTAATTTAACGGTAGTGTTTTGTTGCATGTCACGATCACGGAGCAACCAATGGGAAATGTTTAAACAAATTAGTTGTCTTTTTTCTTTTGTGGTTGTTCCTCTTGATAATATACTTTTTGACCTTCTATTTTGATTTATTCGACTTCTTTGAGGAACTCAATTATAACCTTTAATTTTTTCCAACTTAAAAACAGTATAGGGTCCCTCTAAATTGATTACTAAAGTAATTGAACGGTTGAAGTATTACCAAAGAAATGATTGCACAAGCATTCATGATTTAATTCACTATGAGTTGTCAATTAACGTTGATGAAATTATTAGGTTAATGATATCATAGAAATTATAATAGTTTAGAACGATAAATATGATACAATGGGGAAGAGAAAATATTCAAATTTACTCCTAATAATTATAATTTGTTTTATATTTGTCATTTCTTTACCTATTTATTGATGGAAATTAATTTTACTGCTTTTATTTTATTTCAAATACATCTCTTCAAATGACGATTTTTTCATCTTAAAAAAATTGACTTGACTTCTATATCAGATTGAGTCTTTTTTTATTGTTCAAAAATATATATGGATCGCGTTAATCTAACCTTTTTGACTTTTGACTTTTTACAATATTAGCTCATATATATAGTCGTATATATTGGAAAAATCTAAGAAATGTTGTAATCAACGGATAACATTATATGATTAAATTGAAAGTCAGACATTATGCAGCAGATTTCGTGGACTAACAAGTGAACATGAAACTAATTTTACTGCGAATAAGTTCAAATAAATAATACAATTATACAAACTTTGTTTTCCCTTTTAGTGAAATTAGTTTTCCTATATGTGTTCAAATAAATAATACAAACTTTACTTCCCCTTTCTGTGAAATTAATTTCTCGATACATGTGTTATATGTATATATCAAATTTTATATATATACATTAAAATATATAAGATCAATTAACACTTGAGCCAAAATGTTCTTTCACAATATAAAGAATAATTAAAATAATTTGTAAAACTCTCTCGCAAGAGTCCCCGGCATAAAAATTTGAACAATACAAATGTACCTCAAATTTCGTTGAACTTTGAACTGTTCAACGATTGCAAATCATACTTGAGTTTTTTTAGGAAGAAGAAAAATAGAAAATTTATAGTTTAAAAATGAAAGGAAACTCTTTAAAAAAAGTCATAATTGAAAAAGTTACAATTCTTCAAAAAAAGACACATCTCATTAGAAAATATATTCCCTCCGTCCACTTTTAATTATCATATTGTGTTTTTCGAAAGTCAATTTGACTACTTTTTAAAGTTAAATTAGATTATATTAATTCGATATTTAAAAAAAATAAAAATAAAAATTCAAAAACTATATGAAAAGTCCTATAAATTGCAATTTTTTGCATATCAATATGATGAAAAAATACATCATAAAATGTTAGTTAAAATTCTTATAGTTAAACTCGAAAAAAGAAAACTATGACAATTAAAAATGGATAAAGAGAGTATTAAATATTGATATGTGGTCCTTTCTCAAAGTTGAGTGGATTTGATAATTTGCAGAATAGAAAAGAGACAAATAAGGTTGCTTTGTTGCATGTAAAGAAGAAGAACAAGTGTTGTTGTTGTTACCTTAAGGCTTAACACAAAATAAATAAATATTTGATGGATAAGAATAAGTAGGAGGAAGTTGCCGATTTGGCAGAAAAGGACGGCCCTTCACCGCAACTCCCCACAAATCAATATAAGTTTCCTCCTCCTACTTTTTCTACATACATTTGTACCTGCGGCGGAGTCAGAAATTTGATGAAAGATATCAAAAAAAATTAAAAAAAATTAATTACTACCAAACACTGACACACACATTGAAAAAAATAATCAAAAATCATCTTCCTCCTTTACTGTCAATTTCCTCAACCCTGTCGCTTTCTAAGCAATTCTTAGCTCCTAAGATACTACTATACATCTTTCTAAACTTGCAAGTGGAATTATAAAATGGGAATTCAACCTCCCTAAACAGATGAAATTTCAGATAGTCAAACAATTGAGTTATTAAGATTTTTCATGCTAAAATTAAGTAATAAATATCTATCTGCCATGAGAAAATATTATGATAAAAATGAAATTGATTTTGAGATGCGACCTTATATATAAATTGAACAAAAATATACAAGTAACTCTCTTCGAAATACAACAAAATCAACATTTACACTTGCATATAGGTCAAAGGTTAACAGATATATAAAATACAATTGGTTTTAAAAAGAATAAAAACAAGAAGAACGTCGGAGATCAATATTTATACTACTTTTTGTTATAGGTTAAATAAGGTTACCTAACATGTTAATAAGAACTGGTTGACTAACACTTATAATATAAAAAAAAAAAACATGCAATATTTTTTACATCATTACTAGATAAGATTTAATCAAGTTCTTAATTAATATAGAGTATATAAAGAGTAAATTTTAGGTTTTAGCTAACATAAAAATCATATTTATATACTATAGCTGTAGTTTGTATAATAGCGCTCCATAACAAATTTTATGTTTGTTATGGCTATTAATCTGTATATTTTGGTACATATACATAAAAAAATATGTTTTGGGTCTATTTGTATATCTCGGTATACAAATGGGTCCTGCATTTGTATATTTCGGTATACAAATGGGTCCTACATTTGTATATTTCGGTCTATTTGTATATTTCGATATACAAATGGGTCTTGCATTTGTATATTTCAATATACAAATGGGTCTTGCATTTGTATATTTCGGTATACAAATGGGTCCTGCATTTGAATATTTCGGTCTATTTGTATATTTCGGTATACAAATGGGATGACAAAAAACATGGAATGTTTGCTGCGAATTACAAATAAAAGAAACTATGGCTATATCATTTAATTTGAATTAATAGTTTGCTATTTCATATAATTTCCCCGTATATAAATATCAGATCAATAATTTCACGAGAAATATAATTTGCATCCTTTTTGTTAGAGGACTAGAATCTGGGCCTCAGCCCAAATCTGGATTAGGCTGCCATGCAGTTCCTCTGCTTTAGCCCAAAGCTAGGAGTTAGGACTACGACTAGAGATGGCAAAGGGGCGAGTTAAAAATACATAAATATGTTATAAAAGGCGGGTTGAAATTTTGTGGGTTAAGGGCGCAACTTTCCCCGCCCCACTCCATTACCATCCCTAAAGATGACCTATAATAAGTTTGGGTCTACATTGCTTACCCGGCCCAATATTTCCAATAAATGCTAAAGAAAGAGAAGAGGCCCAACTTAACTAAACTATTCTAGGTCTTTAGCTCAGCTATCCAATATCAATTAGAGGAAATTTCATAGATAGCAAAAAAATTAAACTTAATAAGCCTCTTTAGCTACATTTGCATAATTACGCTCCAAAAATATAATTTTGTTTGCCATGGGTATTTTCCATTTGTATAATTCGCTTGCCAATTTACAAACAGGGTAAGTATATACAAATTTTGTATTTATACATTTAAGAATTTTTCAGAACTTATACAAATCAAATGTATCAACAGGATAATTATATACAAGTTAGGGTAAGCATATACAAAATTTGGATCTATACAATTAGGAAAATTATGGGTTTTTACCGTTAGGAACCAAATTATACAAATTCTGAATTTATACAATTAGGAGCCGAATTATACAAATTTTAGATGTGGGTCACGTAATTATGATGGTAAGTTAGTGGTGGATGGTAATTTAATTAAACTATAGTTATGATAACTAATTAACTAATATATATTTACTTATCCACCTAATTTTCCCTATCAATTATACTTGAAAATATTAGGGTAAAGTTACAAATATATTTTGCACCGTTGTAACCCACCATATTAATGGTAGTGTCAGCCCACCAATTTTATTTTTTTTCCTTCTTTGCCAGAATCATCGTAGAAACCTCTTTTATTTCTTTATCATCCAATTTTTAAGTCTATATAATATAATATGACGTATAGTAGTGTTGTAGTGTGTATATACCGTAATATATTATTATACAATACATATACACCCTTATACATTATATATCAATTGTATATATATTATAGTAGTGTATGGTGTATAGTGTGTGAATGATGTGTATATTCGGTGTAACTACTTATAAACAATATATTCACAAATGTTACCCACAAAATAAGGCTTCATCAATTTTTCACTTGTAGAATTATAAAAATCTAGAAAAAAACAAAGTTTTGGGATCCCAACATAGTGACCTTCAAATTTCTGAATTTAACCTTAACAATCACCAACAAATCTGGCTTAATCGAGTCCCAATCAAAAGGGAAAAAATTATGGCAAAAGAAAAGAAACAAAGGATCGAATAACCCTTACACAATAATACACCATAAATATAACAAATAAAATTTGTGTTCATCCCCCAAACCAATAACAATTAAGTTGCCTTATTAATTTTGTTTGTGTCTCTATAAACTTTTTCTTCTTAATTATCCCCAAAATAATACTCCTTAAATGGGTTTGGGGGGTGGGGGGGGGGGGTACTTAGAAAGTCAGTCACAAGTCTTTTAATCCATTTTTTGAGAAGATTATAGATGACACTGATATACGAGTACTTATCCATTAGTTTAGCCACATTTGATGAGTTAGATCACCAAAAGATATGATGAGCATATTTAACTAATAATTAGGCTAAATCTAATGTAGATTAGATCACGTAATGAATATTTTTCTTAATTATCCCAAAATATTACTTCTTAAATCAGCCGGCCATAAGTCTATTAATCCCTAATTGAGAAGTGATCAGATGATATATCTATCTATAATTACATACCATTTGTTCCTAGAACTTTCGTAGTCGTATTAATTAAATAATTAATGATACACACTAATGGTGGATTAACTATAACATTTAAGCTAATAAGGTCCTGTTTTTGGTCGTGGCCATACTATATATTATATAAATTCACGATAATACCACTAAGGCACTAACCCCCTTGCCCGTACCAAATATTTGGAAACTTAGTATTAATTAGTAGTTCAATCTCCATTACACATACGACTAATTAATTTAGTGCATTTGTACCACCACCATTCATTCATAAGTCCTAATTGCAGAAATTCTAATTAGGAATTAATGCAAACAAGACTAGAGTACCTTATTACTATTAAAGAAGGAAATGACATGAACTTTACTTAAGTTTCCACGTTTTATTTGAGTACTTTATCTCTATACATTTATTAAAGAAGATATGACATGTTATCATTAATGTTACTAGTTGATTAGAAAATAACATAGGGAGTATTTAGCATTTAGTGCTGAACCCCATATTATCAATGAAGTTACTTTTTTGAGAGTCTACCTAAACGATCATTGAAAGGTTTAAGAGAGGTCATGAAGGACAAATCAAAGAGAAGGGTGGTTCGTAGATTAATATGAGTATGAACTTTAGCGTAAAGTGGTCGGGAAGGAATTCGTGTACTGATTGCTTGCCTTAGCTTCTATATCCCTTATTCGATAAATCTTATTTGTTAGAATGAATTCCTGCATGTTAGAAATGACCAAACACTTAAAAATAAATGAAAATCATTTTAAATTAATTGTAATTTTAAGTTCGTTCTATTCAAATAGACGATAAATGTGCTTTACATGTTTTTTAGCTTCTTCCACTATGCTCAACATTAATTGGATTTTTTTCTACTTTATGCTTCACACGACTAATACAAATTTTATCTGACTTTATTTCTGTCAAACAAGTTTAGTGATTCGAAATTTGTGGTCCCAAAGGAACTATTGAGTGGAAATTCAATTGTGACTTACAATTATGTGTTGCGCACTTGCAGAAAAAACCAACTTTAAAGATTTATATTTTAAAAATAAGTTAGATTGACTGTTTGTTTGATATTGTACCAAACATATTCAGAATTTCAAATTACTGCATATTTGTGACTTACAATTATGTGTTGCGCACTTGCAGAAAAAACCAACTTTAAAGATTTATATTTTAAAAATAAGTTAGATTGACTGTTTGTTTGATATTGTACCAAACATATTCAGAATTTCAAATTACTGCATATTTGTGACTTACAATTATGTGTTGCGCACTTGCAGAAAAAACCAACTTTAAAGATTTATATTTTAAAAATAAGTTAGATTGACTGTTTGTTTGATATTGTACCAAACATATTCAGAATTTCAAATTACTGCATATTTGTGACTTACAATTATGTGTTGCGCACTTGCAGAAAAAACCAACTTTAAAGATTTATATTTTAAAAATAAGTTAGATTGACTGTTTGTTTGATATTGTACCAAACATATTCAGAATTTCAAATTACTGCATATTTGTGACTTACAATTATGTGTTGCGCACTTGCAGAAAAAACCAACTTTAAAGATTTATATTTTAAAAATAAGTTAGATTGACTGTTTGTTTGATATTGTACCAAACATATTCAGAATTTCAAATTACTGCATATTTGT
>JAJOOD010024593.1:0-32660 GCA_029582525.1 Solanum tacnaense | reverse complement strand
TAGATGAAAATCTCCGGTTTGAACAATTTTTAGCTAGACATAAAAAAATTAAGGACAAAAATGCTCATTTTGAACTCCGTAATGCATTAATAGAGCATTTATGGGAGCAACGTAATAATTTTGAAAATTGAGTGTTTATGTAATTGTATGTCACTTTTATTTGAATTTGTCCCTTAATTTATGTATTATATTATATTTTCTTGCAATTTATGTTATTTAAAAATTTAGAATAAAATATAATTTCATATCACATTAAAAAATCTATAAAGTAATTATTTGGGGAAAAAAATAAAGGATTTATATTATGAAATAAGAATGAAATAGAAATAATAATATAATATTGAGGAGAGAGAAAAAAATTCCTTTTTAGAGAGTAAAATTGAGAATTGGGTTGAAGTTGGTTGTCTGAAAAAATAGAATTCTATATTTGGAGAGTAAAATAGAGGATTGGGTTGGAGATGCCCTTAGTAATACATGTTATAATACCATGTATGAGGTATAACTAATCCATGGATTAGTTATACATATACCAAAATTCCTACCAAACATAATACTAAATAATACCATACATAATACATGGACTATTTGTTTTAATGTGTCCTACCAAATGACCCCTACTAGTTTATGATCTAATTACTTAGATATACCATAGTTTGCAAAATAATAAATCTTATCAGATTTTTGGTGTGTTTAGATACATGTATATCGATATAAATGTAGGCAAATTTGAGTGTAATTTGTTCTACTTTGTATCCAAGTGGACTTCGCATGTGTATGGATACATATACAACTCTCGTTCACCACCTCCTATCTCGTTTGCCACTCTCATATTTCACTCGCATATTTGGTATTCGAGATACATGCGAATCACACCAAATACATTTACTGTGATTCGCATACCTCTTAGATACATAGATAAATCTCATTTGCCTCCCTTTTGTTCTCACTCGCCTCTCTCTCTCTATTTTAGTGTATTTGGTAGAAAAAAAAACATGTATCTAAATGTATCTGACTTGAAATCTGATATGAAATTATTAATTAGTCAGGTAAAATATAGTTATTTCAAACTACAAGAGAATTAGTAACTATGATAGGAATGTTTATATAATTAAATAGCTTTTCCTATGAAAAATGGGTCATTCGCGTAAAATTTCACGAAGTATGCTATTTTGGTCTTGACATTTAGGTAATATCTATTAAATATTAATATTAAACAATTTTGAAGATAGAGAGATATTTTTTATCCCTCTACATAAAAGCAAATTAAATACCGACATATATCGACTTACAAGTTACACAATTATATCCTCTAAATAATTAGAGAAAATGCCGTCCAAACTCCAAACCAAAATAAATAAATTTGTCAATACTGTTTATTACTCTAATATTCACCTTGCATGACCCTAATATATTTTTCCACTATACGAAACGCACAAAGTGCAAACAAAGAATTGTTTTTGGGTGAAAACGTAATTTAAGCATTCTAATTTCTAGTGGTTGGGCTTTTATAACTTCCGCCTCCTTCAAACCCTAAACAAAAATCTGTGAACAGAGCAAGCAGAGCTAGAAAAAACAGAGATATCTACTTGCGAAGAAAATGGCGAAGTCAATGAGATCAAAGAGGGAAAAGAGGCTGAGAGCTATAAGGAGGGATATAGTTGCTACAGAACCCACTGTTCTTAAGAAAGAAGCTGCTAAATTGGCTGCCCAAGAAGCTGCCCTTGCTGCTCCTAAACTTATTGTTAAGTCTCCCTTCAGCCGCACCACCATGGATACTTCTGCCTCTACTTCTAACGACGATACTAAAATGGGTATAAGTTTTACTTTTATTTATTTTTCTCCATTAACCCATCGATTCTCTTTTTACTTGATTTGGAATAAATATGATATCATATTTGTTTAAAGGCAAAATTTTGTTGCTTTGGCTGATTCTAGTTTGGAATTAAATTTTTATGGTTTCAATTTTTTCTTCTGTTGTTACCATTTATATTCCTGCGTGTTTTTGGAGTATGAGATGTTGATAAGAAGGGGTGGTATGCTGTGGTACAGGTGGAAAACAGAAAAAAATTTAAATTTATAGAAAAGATGTAAGAACGTATCTGCTGTTTATGTTGGCGAATAATATACTTTGGAAGGATAAAATCCTTTTCAGAAGTGGGTGTCTTTGAAATAACTAGGCTTTTGTATAAATATTTGTTCGAGCTTCTGTGATAAATGAGTCGTAGTATGATTTAGTGTGTATTGAGTATGGCTATGGGAGCTTCATATTTCTTTGAAGATATTATCTTGGAGATATCATGAATATGGCTATAGGAGATTCATATTTATGTGAAGGTACCAGGACATTCAATGATAGTTTCAGCTAGATGCTTGGACATGCTTGCTAGCTTTTTTAGGATTATTGACTGAACAATCAGATGAACTCGTTTTTTAGTTGCAGCATAATCATATGATTAAAAAATCTACTATAGAGACAACTCTAAGATAGTAATGGTTTTAGGGTAAGTACAAGCAATATGAAATATATCATTGCAAGTTTAACTATCATAAACCTGAAGTTTAATGTTAGATTAGATGGGATTGCAGTGCCTAAATGCGGACAATTCATATCTCTAGGGTTGATTTCCCAGGAGTATGGTATGATAGAGGAAGAATGTAACATATAGAGTTAAGATAAGATGGTTGAAATGAAGACGTGTTATTGGAGTGAGTAGATGATTGGAGGATATCTGCCAAAGTGTTGTCAAGTATCTTAATATATTTTTAAGACTGCTTATGTGATATGAGAGTGAACCTTAGGTTCTTAAGGTCCTAAATTGTTGACATAAAAAGCAACATGCATAGTTGAGGAGCGCACAAGTTGGCCTAAGCACCACCATTATAGAAAAAATGTTTAAAAAATGAAGCAGCATGAATAATGCATACAAGCAATCTAACTAAGTGGGATTGAGCTGTTTTTGTTAACTTTTGAAAGCTGATATTTTAAGATACATAAAATAACTCTTCCTCTTTTTTTACTTTTTAGTTAGTGAATTTTGGCTAGCTCTTAAGATACTCCAGATGAGCCCAATTTAAGAGATTCAGATTAATGGTTTAGCCTATTGACGCTGTTAATAGATCAACTGTCAGTTATCAGTATCAACCACTTTGTGTCAGTCTGTATATCCAGTGATTCCAGTAGTGATATGAAATAAAAAGGAGTTGTATGAATTATCTGAAGCATATTGCCACGAAAGGAAGATATCTCGTTACTAGAGTTCATTGAATACATTAGTTTCACAAGTTAGCTTGTACATCATCAGTGTGCACAATCAAGACGTGGGGAACTCCATATCATGCCTTTTTCTTTTGGAACCCAGAAACAGCCCCCCAACAATTAGCTTCCTAATATTATAGGTTCCTATTTATTTCTTGTGGAAAGATTAATACACGTGAGTAAGATTTAACTGCTCATTCTACTCCAGTGTTCTGTATCTGCTGTTGCTGCTGAAACTTGCGCACCCGCTTTTGTAGCCTCCCCTCAATATGTTATCTTGTCATTGTCTTGATTTCCAGATGTGGAGATAGCCGATGGCAATCAAAGTTCAAAATCTCTAAAACCTCTTGGAAAGAAGATGAAAAAGAAGCTTAAAATAGCTAAGAAGAAGAATCATGGCAAGGGAAAGATCAGGAGGAAGAATGTTTGATTGCAGGCGGTAGCCATCTTGCTAAGCTGATAGATGTCTTGTTACTTACTGTTGACAAGTCCCTCCCATATTCTCTCCTTAATTCATGATCTTACATTGTAGTAGTATCTTGGAACTTGAGCATGTGAGTGGATAATGCTCATACAAATTTTGTTTGTGTGCTGTCAAAATGAAGCCTCAAGTTCTTAAATTTGTTTACAAAATAGATCGTATTTTTCATTTGCCTTTTACAGTTTGTTGGAACATGCTAAACTTGCCCGGAAATATGAAGATGTAGACTGTAATCCTTAGTTTTCTGATGTAGTTGACGTGGGAAACATCACCCTTTTGTTTTTTGGCTTGACTGTTACACATGGTTCAATATTCACCTTTTCCAATTGTTAGGATGTTTATGTGTTTAAGCACTTTAACGATGTAACATGGATGCAACGACCAAGTATGACCATTATACCCTCAAACAGATGATATTCATATTTAACAATACCAAGTGGTCAAATAATCCATCACACTGTAACTGTACTGCAAGTGGTTCATCTGAATTACGTTCCCAAAATAATCTTATATGTATATATATATATCTTATTATATTAAGTCGCCTTAGGGTATTTATTGCCTTACATTTTGACCTTGACCCTTAAGGCCTTAATGAACACTCTCCCCACACCCAAGCCTGACAATTTCTTGTTTTATTTCTTCACTTCGCCACTATTGATGCAGGATATCTAATAAAACATTATAATATGAAAACACCAGGTAAACAAAGTGGGGTGGACCAAGCTTTAATACTATGATAAGAAGATGAATTTTGAATTTAACTCAATCTCAAAAACTTAGCAAAAGTAGCGAAGGTTGCCTGATATATATTGAAAAAAAAGAAAAGACCAAATAACTCATCACCTATGGATGTAGGAACATCTGGTATAACTCACTACCATTTACATTTCTACTTTCTGCTGGCATAATGTTTTCTAGTTTTGCCCTGAAATTTTGATGTTCATTCTAAAAAAATTGCATATGCAGTTGCAGAAAATTCATTCAAATTGCATTTCCCTCATAAGCTTACCAATAAAGATTTCTAGTACCTCTACGAACAGATTAAATATTCATGGCCTCTAAACACCAATAGTTCAAACTTAAATATGGGAAACAATTTCGAAAACAAGAATGTGACAGTAAATGGTGCAAAAACATACAGTGAAGATACACATGGTGCAACTACTAAGCTACCTAGCTTCAGAAGATGATCCCTTTGACATTGAAATCTGATGAATTTCACTCAAATGAAAAGTGTAGTCGTTGAACACAAGTTCACCACGGTAGGCAGCTAGCAGTTCAGGAACTTGTGCTTCATATTTAGTAACACACTTCCGTAAGAAGTCCTTTTCACTGATCATTAGAATTGAGGATAGTTTGCCAACTTTTGAAATAACGCCTCTTGACCACAAAACTTGCATGACAGAACACCTAGGAATAACCCTCTTCTTCAGGCTACGCAATAGAAAGGATGGTCGTTGTGACAAGTGTGATAGGCTCAAATGGAGTTTATTAACATAGAATGCCACAATTGCCCTGATATTATCCTCAGAATAAAACATGCAAGTTGGCTGCAATCTGAAAATATTAAGGATCTCACCATCTGAAAAGCCCATACTTCGGTAGTTTTCCAGTTTCCTTTCCATTTTGGAATCATTAAGTACAGACATTGCGGAAAAAGCTGCCCTAAATGCTGGAGAAGTAACATCAAACCCCAATTCCTTAAGTCTCAAGCCAACCTTATTCATCTTTTCGGGATTTATAGTCAAGATAATGGGAACTTTTGAAATAAACTCTGGAACTTGAGAATCAGGAATACCAAGTTGGTGCAATACCTGTAGAGTCTGCTTTAAACCACTAGAGATCTTATAATTAAAGATCTGTGGACTTCGTTTGATGGCAGCCATTGCTTGCATTTCACTACCCATGAACATCTTTAGGGAATCAAAGCATGGAGTCAGTTGTTTCTCTATGCTACTCATAAGTATGTTGGGGTTACCACAGATAATCTTATTGCGTTCATCTTCAGTAAAGCCAATTGATTGCAAGAACTTGAACTTGGGCTTTAGGGTTTTGTCCACCTTCGATACTAGTAATTTAGGGCGTAGTCTAATTAGTTTCTTCGTTTGGTTTGCAGAAAACCCATGGTTTTGGAAGAACTCAATAAAAGCTGAAACTTTTGAACATTGAGCAGTATCTAATTGGAGTGGTTCTGCATCACTAATGATGTTTTCTTTTGATAAACCATGTGACTTTCTGTGATACAAATTAATGAGTGTGCTCTCATCAGTTGGGATGTTGCTGCCACAGCTAGTTGACACAAACTGCACGAAAAGGCTGGTTGTCCTGATCTTTGTACACAAGTTTCTTTGACATTTATAGAGAGATTGAAGCATTTTAAAAGAAGGGAGCCCTGTGAAAGAGATGTGTCAATGCCAAGATCATGCCTCAAGGGACACAAATTATAAGCCTGCTAAAGCAAACAAAAACTTGTTAGCTAAATAGCCTGTTTGCCAAAAAAGAGTGCCTATTAGTGAAAGAAGAGGACAATGAAATTCAACATTGGTGTAATTATATAAATCCTCCAAGTTCAGGAAAAGTCAACACTCCACAAAATTTTGTAATATTGCCAGGTAAACTCCTCAATCTCTAGACACATTAGAAGAACCATTATGACAATGGACCAGCCACGAGCAGTTTGAAATGCTGACTGTTTGAGTTAAAGAAAATATTTGAGTCTGGTGTGCTACCAAATAAAAATAGCTCAGTCCAGCATTTAGGTTTTCTTACTTTCAATCTCTATGTGAAATTAGTTTTTCAAACTCAAGATATCAAATCCAACTTGAACAAAAGACGACGAAGGATTAAATGATCTAGTGTCAAATGCCTATTCCAACCACTCCCCAAAAGATTCAGAACAGTATGACAAGACAGATTAATTAATTAAAAGTTAAAGCTGAAGCCAAAAAATGAGTTTCCTCTGGTTGTTTTTTTATTAAATTGCTGTATAATTGCAGATACTTCAGACTGTTATTGCTGGTCTACCAACAGGGAAAAATTGAATTCCTCTATCACTGGAAAGCTAAGGAAATGGTGGAAGATAATGCTTGAGTGAGCAGAAATAGTTATAAAGTTTCTGTTGGTAACTATGAAAAAGTGAGATGAGAGAACAATAGTCATAAGTATGAACAGAAAAAATAGTGCTATCTAAACAATGGGAAAGTCTAACTGTGAATGAAGCAATAATACGAAAGAGTAAAGCAAGAGACTATGCAGATGATGACTGTTGGTCACTCCATGACAGACCAAGAGAGCAAGAGGAAGAGGACCATGAACACTGTGACAGAGAGGAAAATATAATCCTCTGTTTCAATTAATTCGTCTTACTTCCCTTTAAGTATGTTTTAAAAAGAATACCACTTTCTATAATTAGTTCAGTAATTCTTTAATTTCCATATCCCAAACAACATTCAAAGGACATTTTGGTATATTATACACATCTTTAGTTTAGGCCCACAAGATTCAAATTGTGATGTTCAAACCTTGATAGACGGAGTTACCTGGTACTTGTGTTGGTGAGAGGTAACAATTACCCCAAGGAATTAGTCGTGGTGCACGCAAGTTGAACTAGACACTACGGTTATTTAGAAATAGTTCTAACTTTAATTTTTCTATTTTACCCTTAATAAGTTGATTTATAGTCATACAAAGTTAATGGCTTGTTTTAGATCATAAGTTTTCAAAAGTCTTACTTAAATTCTTAAACTTAGTGCTAGTCAAATGCCGGACCTACTAAATATAGAAAGTGGCATTCTTTTTTAGACAAACTAAAAAGGAAAGTGAGACACATAAATTGAAACAGAATAAGTACTTGATTTATCACTATTATAAAAATATAGCTATCCGAGTTTGAAAAGGACTTGACCAGCCTTCTAGTTGAGACACTAGGTAAGGTCAACAACATGGACATCCAATCTTGAGATCCAAGTCATAGTCAAATCCAAACTCAACACTAGTTGAGCATCAATGAGGACATTTTCTGCTTATAGTCATGCTTTTTTTCATACGATGTATTCCTTATTTGTGGTTTTAGGGTGAGAAATTCACCTTTTACCATTTTACCTTTTGGCACTTACTATTTACTATTTGGTGCCTCTTCATATTTTTATTGATGAATTACATGACATCTTAAGCCCCCACTTTTTAGTACAGACCTAAAGCTCATTTGGTTTGTCTAGCTTAATTATATTTAGAGGTATGAACAAACTCATTGATAAAGCCCAAGATCTTCAAGTCCCTACCTCTCCCTCGTTCTCTTTTTAGAGTAGATTCTCCGCTGATAACTCCTGTGGTGCTCGTATATGGTATTCTTTCTTCTTCTTTTTTTCAAATAAGTGGTGTTCATATATGATAATCTAGTCAACCACAACATCTAGTCTTTCCCCTTCTATTTCCAATCAATTATGTACTTATAGATCACATTTATCAATTCAATACACTTAGAAGATCTATCCTCAAAATGCATTCACCTCACAACTTCAGGCATAACTTCCTTGTGCTTTTGTTTTTCAAAACATTGCTGCAAACTTAAGTCCCCAATCAAGATCATTTTCACACGTTCTGAACCAAAGAAGAAAACATAAAAGGAGGAGTGTTAGTCTACTGCATGCTTCCTCAGAATAATAAACATTATTTCCATTGTGAATCTTCTTTCTACTATAATCCCACTCATAACAATAATCTCCACCTTAGAAGTGTTGTAGCTCTTCTCTGAGTTGAACTCACTGATTGTAGGATTTAACTCAAGTCAATAACACACTTGATGGATGGTGGTGAACCATCATAATATCAAAAGTGAGCGGTTGATAATTAGTTCACTAGCTGAGCTAAGTCCTCTGGTAGGAAAGTGGTTGTAATCTATACAACTTCTAGCATGCCGCCTCAATCGAATAAGGACCTTATTTTCTCTAGCCTTCCACCCAAAATGCTAGTCAGATTCTTAAAACTTTCAAGTCTCAAATCTATCACCCAAAAAAGTAATATGCTTACCTAACTTCTCACTCGCAGTGACAACAATATACTACGCAACAAACATCTTTGTTGAGCTTATTATCCAACTATAATATGCATTACTTCTATGCAATCCAACAACAGGAATCTTTCTAAAGCACTATAGTTTAGACCCCTTCTGAAGACTTAAAAATCATAATGTCGTAAAGCAATATTTCGTATTACTACTAGCATACAAGTATAAGTTAAACATTAAAATTAGTTCCATTTTCCTACACCAACTACATTCCACGTGACTCATTAGATGATCTGAAAACATCTTCTCCTAGAATATTAGTTCCAAACATTTGTGTTGCCCCTCTTCTAGGTTCTTGAGAATCTTATTACCACTTCCCAAATAGGCTGAGCAGTGCAACACATCTCCAATTCACCTTCTTCAAAATCATTCCCTGCTCATTTTGTTCGAGATCATTCTGCATTGATGAGAAAAATGAACCTAGGACCTAACTCAACCCAAAGAATAGCTCACTGAAATGCCCATTGTCCAAAATCATATAACAATTCATACCTTCAACCAATGTAAGATTCTAACAAAGAGTTTGTGTTGTACACTTCAAAAAGAATCTAGGTTGAAAATATTTATTTTTTTCGAAAAAGTGTGAAATTTTATAGTATAAGTAGGCTCTCGGTTACCCTTCTTTCCTATTCTTTTGTTTAATTTGTAAGAAAAAACTAATGAACTAAAGTATAGGCTATGCGATTTCTTTTTCATCAGAATTACCAGAAGCCCCAAATCACAAAAAGGAACAAAAACTAGAAATAGAAAGTAAAAGGGACCGAAGAACAGTAAAGGGGCTGCTCAGGTAAAGGAATTCGGATTAAATGAACAAATAAAAGAAAGAAACAAAGAAAACCCAGTTAAATTATCAGATTCAAATTCAAGAACCAGATAAGCACCAAATTATAGCACAATTTTCCTGTTGTTTCCTCAATTATATGAATCAATGTACACAAACTTGAACAGTGAATCATTAGCAATTTTAACAAAAGGAAAAATACATCAATAATAGGAGGAGTCAAGATTACATACCTGCAATACGAACAGCTCCAGTGAGAATGTCGAAGCAGTGAACACGCACAATGCCTATTTTAGGAACAACATCAAATATTCGAATTTATCATTCAGGTCCCTTTGAATTTTAGAAAATGATATTATGACTCGAAGTTCAGATAAATGGCAAAGTGCATCTCCTCCTCCAACTATCCCACCAATTTGATCCATTTTTCTTTTATCTTCTTTCCATTTTATATGATAGTGCATTAGTGCTTTACGTATAAAATATAAGAGAATAATTTTAATACGTATAATAATAGTGATAGTAGGAAAAAAAAATCTTGAAACTAAGACAAATTTTACAGAGTGGGTTAGACCAATTATGTTATATGAGATAAAGTGTTGATTCGTATAGGACTCTTATATTTAGATAATGAAGATTACGGAAAGAAAGATGTCGAGATTGATGTGTGGGCTTACTAGCGAAATATGATTAAAATTAGGATATCCAATGAAAGTGACATGAATGGAGGATAAGATGTGCGAAATGAGTTTGAGATTGTTCTAGCACATGGAGAGGAGATGCACGAATGTCTCGGTGCGAAAGTGTGAGAGGGTATCTAATGTCTATAGTTGGTTTCAAGAGAGGTGAATGTAAGTCCAAAAAGTACTAAAGAATTGTGATTAGACAAAATATGAGAATACTCCAACTTACTAAGGGCCCGTTCGGATTGGCTTAAAAAAAAATAGTTTTTAAATCAAAAATAAAAAGTCAAACTGAAATGATTTTTAAGTCAAAAAATAAAAAGTTGGAGGAGACCTACTTTTGGTTTTTGACTTATTTTAAGTCATTCTTGACCTTGCCAAACACTTCTCAACTTATTTTAAGTCGTTGTTTACTTATTTTAAGTGATTTTTTATATTTGTCAAACACTTCCAGAAGTCAAAAACTGACTTAAAAATAGGTTTGATCAACTTTTAAACCAATTCAAACACCTCTAAGAACGTGACCTTAGATATAAGGCTATTTTAGGACACAAATAATGGCAAAAGACTAATAGATAATTGTTGAATGTTGTTTTAGTTGTTTTTTTCATACTAATAATTGTAACATTATTCTTGTAATTTTTGTCCTCCTATTTCTTTATGTTGCTCTATTAGTAATTGTATCATACACCGTGAGATATCCCAAAATGAATAGAGTACCGCATTAGTTGGGATATGTGGATTAAAATTTTGGGCAATTTCTAAAATTTGATATATTATTTTAAAAAATGACATGGTACTTATACTTTTTAATAACATGTTTCTTTGTTTGATCATTCAAAAATGATATTATTTGTCTTTTAGAAACAATCTCCCTATCTCCACGAGCTAGCAGTAAGGTATGCGTACACTTTTTTCTTTAAACTCTACTTAATGGGATTTCACGAAATATGTTGTTGTTGTTGTCTTTGTTTGATCAATAACTTGGGATAAAGTGCACAAATATTTGACTTGAAATCGTCATTTAAGTTATACATATAGGGCATAAATAATTACAAATTTATCTATTTTAAAACAATTTCACACATGTTGTGCCTAAAGTTCTACATGATTAAAGTTCAGTTTTTTAAAAAATAAAATAAAAAATCTTTAGTCTTATTTGCTGCAACTCTAGGCAAAATTAAACTTCAACCATATGAAAAGGCGTATTTAGGGAGGTTATCATACTCGCGTGAACTGTTTCACATCTTCGTAACAGTACACACGTCTTCTCGAAAATTCTAAATTCACCTTTGATCATATGTAATTTCAAATATCACGTGTTTTTAATTGCTTCGTAACAAGTAGATACATATTTTTTTAATAATTGAATACAAGTTAAATATTGTTAAAGCAAAATACAAGTTAAATAGCAGTATACATATGAAAAACCCATTGAAATTTCATGATAACTTGTTTAAACATAACTAAACTCATATGTATGATAAAATAAAGGGAAAAGGGTAAAAAAATGTCCTTAAACAATGTGAAAGGAACAAAAATGCACTCCGTTTATAGTTTGGCTCAAAAATGCTCTTGCTATCAATACTTTGGCTAAAAAAATGCCCTTGTAGTTAATACTTTGGTCCAAAAATGCCTCTATAGTTACAAAATGGGTTAAAAATGCCCTTTTCTGAATAAATATATTATTTTTTTCTTTTTAAACACATCTTCTTCCTAATTAAAATATTATTGAAGAACAATGTTCTTGTTTTCTTTCTTCTAAAATCACTTTAACAAATAAAAATGTAGGAAATATTTTTTTTCTTCTTAATCTCATTTAATCAATTAAAATAGAATAACTTCATGTACCATTTCAACAGATAATATATGTCACACACACACACACATATATATATATAAGATCATAGTATATCCATCATAATTTATATTTATATAATGATAAAAAATAATGATAATAAAAGAAGAAATTATTTCATTTTTTTTTTAATTGAAGTAAGATAAATATTTTTAATTTTTTTAAAAAATATTATTAGAAAAAGAATGTGTTAAAAAGAAAATAATAATATATTTATTTGGAAAATGAGCATTTTTGACTCATTAAATAACAAGAAGGGAATTTTTGAACCAAAATATTGACAATAAGTGCATTTTTGGAGCAAACTACAAACGAAAAACATTTTTGTTCTTTTCACATAGTTTAAGAGCATTTTTGAACCAAAGTATTGACTGTAAGGATATTTTTGAGCCAAACTATAAACGTAGAACATATTTGTTGCTTTCACATAGTCTAAGGACATTTTTGACCCTTTACTAAAAATTGAAAGTGAAACCTACCAAAATACTAAAAAAAGAGAGAGTTTAGAATCAATAAAAATCCAAATAAACTCTGCCATTTATATGACTACAGGCCCATTAAGAGGTTTCCCATCAGGCCCATATCTAAACCCAGCCCATCAAAATAACTCCAACCCTACACCCTTTCTTATATATGCGTCTCACTTCTCATTTACCCTCCTTTCATCGTCGTCCCCAAAACCCTAGCCGCAGTCACTTCCATAGGTGCTTAGCAGCCAATTCATTCCCGAAGCCATGGTAATTTCTCTCTCAAAATGTGTAACCTATACGCTTCTACTTTCACTATTTCTGGTATTTTACAGTTCGCTGATGTGTTTTTTTCCTTCTGGTTGATAGGCGGAAGTTGAAGCTGATGTTGCTACCGGACAGCCAAGGAAGAGAACGTTCAAGAAGTTCAGCTACAGAGGAGTAGATCTGGATTCTCTTCTTGACATGTCTACTGATGAGCTTGTTAAGCTTTTCCCTGCGCGTCCTCGCAGAAGGTATTTAACTCTTTTTGCAAATGTATGCTGTTAAATTGCTATTGATTTGCTTTGTATGAACATGTATTAGTGTAGAATTTTAAGACCCTGAGCTTCTTCAACGTAAATCTGTGCACGAGCTTAAGTAAACATTTTCATTGGTGCTGTGTAATTGAAGAACTTGTAACGAGGGAGTTATAATTAGGGCAAAAAACAGATATTACAATGGACCAAAAGTTAATGATTGTCCTGTTCAATAAATTTGATGTAAATTTGAACACTGATGTTGTTAATTTCTGAAGCAAGTCATTAGTTCTATATTACAAATATATATTTAAATCCCCTTCGAAAATGCAGTCAAAGAATAGACATTTTTACCCTCCAAATAGTTTTACTGTGAAACAAAGGGATATTAAAACCTTAAGTATCTGAACTCAAAGGCAGTATGGATATGGTGATTGTACATAATTTTTTCTATGTATAAGCTCGTATTTTAGTATGCAGTTAATTTTCTTTTCCTTGCAAAAAGACTCATCTTGAATTTTTATTGTGTTAGGTTCCAGAGGGGTTTGAAGAGGAAGCCTATGGCTTTGATCAAGAAGCTCCGCAAGGCGGTAAGATAAATAATGTTACCTTTTAGCTTCTCTTTAAAAATATCAGCTCTTTTATAGTAAAGAATTACTTGAAATAGTTATACTAGGGACTGTGTTGACCTCGATGCTGATGTTTATTTTGAATGATGATATGCCTTTGCTTTTAATGGCCTCAGTAGCATCCAATCCCACCTTGTATTTTGTGTATTAAGTTAGATCACGAGTCAAAAGACAGCTGAACTGTGAAACTGCACCTAGTACCTCTTAATGCTTTTTCTCAAAGTTGATGTTTGCAACCACTTATTGAGCCTGGACAATCTAGGTTACCTGCATCTTTGTTGATTATCTATGATGACCTTATTGGCTTTTCCAGTTGCCGAATTGTATAATATTTCATCTTCCAGAGTTTTGCCTGTTTGTCTAAGTCATATTACACAGGTTGAATTTTTTGTTTGATATACATAAAGGAACAATATTAGTGTAATGAATCTTTTAATGGTGTTTTTGTTTTCTTAGTCTTAACATATTGATAGTATGTTTTTTTGGGTTCTTAGTATTAACATATTGATAGCAACTTAGAGATGTTTAGAATTAGGCGCCTAAGGCCGAGCGCTTCCCTCGTTAATCAAGAGGTGGCGTGGTATTCCACAGAGTGAGGTTTTTATTTGTGGCGCACTATGTGCGTAGGCGCACAACAATGTTTTGGGGTTTCCATGATCACTTTGGGTGCCTCAACTTGCTTCCAAAGTGGTGGGATTGCCCTATATTTTCATTCCTCAGTTGTTTTGTCTTTCATCTTCCACTAGAATTTCAACTTGTAGTTTTGTTTCATTCTTTTGCTGAATTTATGTGAGGCAGTACTGTTTTCATTTCTTGTAAATATTAGTCAATGTTAACGAGTTTATTGTGACTGGGAAATTTTACTTCACAATAGTCTTTTGGGGAAGGAGGAAAGGCCTTCTGATGTTCAAATCCTATCATCAGTATGCCGTTTTCCTCTATGCAATCACCTCTCCCTACAGAAATAAACAGGATTTAATGCTTGCACCCAGTGTTTCATGGTTTGCAAGTTTGGCTTCGCTGTAACATTGTAATCATTACTATATGTTTTACACTACTAATTGTTGTATTATGTCCATGTCTTTCCATTGATGCATTTTTTTCATATTCATACAGAAACGTGAGGCCCCACCTGGTGAGAAGCCGGAGGTTGTGAGAACACATTTGAGGAACATGATCATTGTTCCTGAGATGATTGGAAGTGTTATTGGAATCTACAATGGAAAAACTTTCAATCAAATTGAGGTCAAGCCTGAGATGATTAGTCACTACTTAGCTGAGTTCTCCATCTCATACAAGCCTGTTAAGCACGGTAGGCCCGGTATTGGTGCTACTCACTCTTCAAGGTTCATTCCATTGAAGTGATTCAGCCAGAGCTTGTCTTCATGTTTTCTAGTAATACTAGTACTTTTGTTTTACTGCAATTTTGATGAGAACAGTGGATACTGAATGGTTCTTTGTTTGAGACTAGTAATTTGCTGATACATTGCAATATTTCAATTATTGTGCTTTATCTAGATTTTTGTTCCATTTTGCTTTTTTGGAAGTGTTACTCTGTGTCTCTGAATATTGAAGTCTGTTTCAAAAACTACATACATCCTGTGCTGTTATCTAAAATCAGTTTAAAGTAAAATTAGTCACTTTATCCTTGTCACAAGTATAACATGTGTAAAAGGAAGTCTTTGTATTTTTTGATATGTACTTTTGGTAGTTCAATATATTTGGTTTAGAGGGTAAATGATATATCAATCTGCATATATTAAAATGTCAGCACTCCTGGTTTATTCTATTTGGTGGTGTGGTGTCATTGTTTTGCATGATTCAAGCTGTCTATCTTGATATTATTACTCTCTGGCTCTCTATGTAATAATTCACGCTTTGTACTGCAAATCAATCAAACATGTAGTGAAATTAGAAAATGCAATTAGCTGGTGCTGTGTTTTTAACATGTTCTTGGGCTCTTTGAGCTTCAAAAGTAAAACCAATTTCCCCTCCCGGAGCTCCCATCAGTACAAAGAAAGTGTTAAACAGAAAACAAAGCTCAATCACTGTTAAAAATAAAATGTAGACTCAATCATAGATTCATCTCACTCAGATATCCTTCTTGAAGGCGATTCCAGTTGATGGGAGCCATTTGTCCCCCTGTATCAACTGTGTAACTGAAAACTTGCTAGCTTCTTTACTGGTAATATTCAATTTCAATCCCTTCCAGTTGACTCTATTTTTTGTGACAGCCCCAGCGCCAAAGTTTCTATATTCAGCATAGTAAATAGTATCTGGTGCTGTTGTACCCACCCAAGGTAACCACCCTTTAGGATCAATAAAGCTATTTATTGTCGTATACATGAAAACAGTCGTGGAATAGTTCTTCCATGGCCTACCCAAGAAGGTACTTACTCCAGTAAGGTTAGCTGAGGGCCAAACAGTGCAATTATGAATAGAAATGCCTGTGTTCTGATTAGGGTCAATTTTGCCTTGAGCTGTGATGGTGTTCTGTTGGCCAGGCATAGGTTTCTTGGGCAGTATGTTGCAGTTCTGGAAAACAACTGCTGAGTTACCAAATATGAAGTCTACTGTGCCATAGATATTGCATTCTCTGTAGAATTGGCGATTGGAGTGTGCGTAGAGTGTGTCTTGGTACGCGTCAAATTTGCAGCGGTAAAAAACAGAGAGATCAGCAGTTGACAGTAGAGCCACTGCTTGATGCTTGGCTGCACCTGCTGTGTTGCGGAACCCCATGTCACGAGCGATAAATCCCTTGCCAAACACAGCTGCGTAGGAAGAAAAATGGAAAACACAAATAAGAATTTGCTTCACCAATTTGATTCATCTATTACTTGTTTTTTCTTTTTTTGTCTACCTATCTCTCTTAATTTCTCCTACAACCAATATCTCATATCTCCGTCAATGCAAGTCAAACTATGTCAGATAAATTGAAAAGTAAAGAGAGTTTGTGTATGTTTCATGTAAAATAAGACTTACCAAAAGTTGCAGTTTCGAAAGTGGGAGTGCCATCTACAAAGTTAAGAGAGCCAGAAACAATAGTTGCATCCATGCCATCACCAATCATCATAACATTCCATTTATTCTTCTCAACCCTAACATTCTCAACATAAACACCCTTCTTCACATAAATCACAAACCTCTTATCACTCTTCTCAGGCACAACATCAAGAGCCTCAAAAATATTGGTAAAATGCCCAGTCCCATCATTAGCCACCACAACATCCACATTCAAAACTTCCCCTTTTGGAGATTGAAGCAGTTTCCTATCTTTTGAACTCATCCAGCTTGGAAAATCTCCATCAAAATCCATCAAAAGACGACGTCTTCTTCCAATTCCACCTAAGGAATTGATTGAGTCCATTGAATTCTGAACTGATTCATCAATGTTATCAATAATAGCCAAGCTATTACTCGTATACTCCCCCGAATTCTTAAGGTTATGTTTAGCAATACTAGTTATATTTCCAAAACCATCAATACATGTTTGTTGGTAAGTTCCAGCTGCACTCAACGTTGTCTTGAGGTCAGTAAAAGCCTCGAGCAACGACTTGTTTGGTATAGAAAGTGAGTCATTCAGACTATCCAACGCGAGTGATAGAAGATCATGACAACTCTTTAAGGCCTTAATAGTCATAGGATCGGAAATGTTCTTCAATTCTGTCGAATTGAAGATCTCATCCGATGCTCTTGACAATTCATCCACAGAAACTTGTACTGATAATTTGTAAATATCTTCAACTTTAAGGTTGTTTGATGTGGCTAGAGGACCAAGGCTGTTGTAACATGATTGAGGGTACAATGTTATGTCACAAACAGCCTTAATAGCTGCTGAAAAAGAATTGGTTTGAGTGTTTGATTTTTCATTGTTTTTGCTAGTTGTTATTCCAACAATAGCAGCTACAACACAACCAACAAATACTATAGAGGAAATTGCAATAATAGTGATCCTCTTGATTGATTTTTTTCTAGCAGCTACACTTTCTTGATTATTTACATCAAGATAATCCATCTTTTTTATAAGTACTTTTTTTTTGTTGTTCTTTGTTAGGAATAGGAAAGGAAGTTGTTTATATAGGATTAGTTATTGTGATTTACGTGCAAGGCATAACAATTAGGGAATTAAGGTTATATATGGAGAAGAGGCTATTAAAACAAAGGTGCTAGTCATTTTTTATTTTTTTTTGGTTATGGACTAGTTCAGTTCTATGAATGTTTAGGGGGTGGGGGGTTTGTAATAATATGACTATAAAACCAACACGGGTTGTGGACTTGTGGTGTCTTCATTTATAATCAGAGTCGGGTTTGAGTCCCCCTAGTACAAAGTTGTCTTTACCCCTAATGTGGAACTTTCTAGCATGAATCCAAATTTAGTCGGGCTCTAATGTGAATACTGAACTAGGTGGGAAATAAAAAATGAAATAAAATAGGACTATAAAGAAAGCAAGGAGACTATTTGCTGGGGGATGGATGAAGGGAGGGGGTGTTTAACTGAAAATGGCATTAAAAAATGCAAAGCGAAAGACTTAGCGCATTTTTGACTAAGCTTATAAGCTGATCAAATTAATTTATATGTATTTTTTGATTTATCTACGAGTTTCATAACATCAAAAGTGCTTATACAACAATTATTTTTTATAACTATAAGCCATAATAAACACTTTTATTATGATCAAAACTTTTATATCTTTTGTAATCTTTGAAATATTGTTCCTAAAACATGCTCTGTAACATTTAATTATCTGTATATTCTGTTTTCGTTTTTTTTTTGGGTGTTTGTGTGTAAGATTACTTCTATATTTATTTTTTCCTGAATAACTATAAGGATATCTATTCATTCATTTTAACATTAAGGAAAACTACTTATCAACATATTTATACCATCATATCAATTCTTTATTATCATTAACACTTTCATTCAAAGACTCATAATTGTTTATTTTTAAAATTAAATATAGTACATAAAAGTATTCTTCAATAATGGATGTTTGCAGTTATTTTTAGTCAGCTAACTCAATTGGACTCTCAATTAGTATCAAAGTAAAATATTGTGCAAGGGGAGAAGGAAAAGTTTAGGAAAATATAGTTGTATATTTTCAATTGTATATTATAACAACTTAGTAGTAGAGATGACCGTGTTGCCGTGTTGTGGTTTGCCATAAATATTAATTAGCAACATATACTATTTCAATTAGATCTTAAAATATGACCCAATCCAACAATCGTTTATGGAATTAAACAAGAAAAATTATCTAAGTACGCAACTTATTTTATCATAATCTTTAAAATTTTCCATCATTTGAAAAAAATTACAAAAATCTTTACTCTCTCCTATTCTCGGATACATCACTTTATGCGATGTATCGGAACGTACGTATCGGGATGTTGAGTGATGTATTCGAGACCGAGACACAATGTATCGGGATGTATCCGAAATCGGGATGCGATGTATCAGGACATTTTGGAATATATCCGGATTTCACCAAATTTAAGAGGTTTTTGTAATTTGAAAAAGAATAGGGTATAAATTGTAATTAACTCTTAACACTATGAAATTTGTGTAAAATTTCTACTAAACCATGTGTGATAATCAAGTCTTACTTGTCACTTATGTGAATTTCTTTAAAATTATAATTTGCGAGAAAATCTCAATATTTTCGCGCTCATTATTATTCTTTCGTATCTCTTATATATATTTCGCTTCAATTAATTTGTCATCTGATTTATCATCAGAAAGGTTTCTCAGTAGTTAGCATCTTCAACCTAGTTATTTCAAATCTAAATATATTTTTTTTCATTTCAGAGAATAAATTATGTCATGAATGGAAGTAGCCGCAGCCAAAGATAGTGCGATGGCACTTACACTATTTATCTGCTGCGCGTATCCAACTATGGAGAATCTTCGTTGAGGAATAATTCTCCATAAAATTGGTTTCAATAAGTCCAAAGATTAATATGTTTATGCAAATGAACACTACACCAAATAATTTAGTGATAGTTATATTCAGAATCACGATATTTATATAGAGGGTTGATTATATATATTTATATTTATTGTTATTATGAAAATAATAACGATAATTATATTATTATCACAAAATAATTAGGACAATTTTTTTTAAAATTTGTTGTTGTGGAAACAACACAAGTAAGTCCAAAGAATGTTGCTAAAATATTAGGTTGACACAACAATATAATCTTGAGGCATCATGAAATTAACAGACTTTCAGTTAGTTATGAAATTAGGGAAAACTACAGGTTTATTGCCGTCCACCAAATAATAGTCAGGAAATATATATTATTATATGATATATTTAAATATATATTTTTAATAAAAAATAATATAAATTTAACTAGCGAGTGTAATTATTATGCGTGATTATGGACACAAATAAGACATTTTGAAAATTTCCAAATTTTGGGAGTCAAATAGGTTGGAATATTTTTATTTTTTTCCCTTCGTCGCGATGAAGCATGCTTACAAGTTACAACCGCATCTCGATTCTCGAATATTAGGAAAATGAGTAATTAAAGCACCCAATAAAAAACAGAAAAAAGTGACCAAATCTCTTGAAGAACGAAGAAAAACTATTAAGTTAATATGTTGAATTTTTCCATATGCAATTTGATTAATTGAGTAATTATATATAGTAAATTTTCAAGAAATTTCTGCTCCCCATTCTAATTTGTTTGTGATTTTCAACTTAATGAGGATAAAATATTTGACCAAATTTTAGGAATTTAATTTGAGACTTGTTAATTTGATAGAGCAAACATCACATAAGTTTATAATTTCCGTAAAGTTGATGAATTCAAAATTTTAAAAATTATTTAAGTTTGATAATATAAGATGATATCAAACATTATAGATTTATAAATCAAAATTCAACTGTAAAAAAGAAATTATGTTTATCGGCAAAACCCATTGAAATAAGTAAAAGACAAAATTAGTATATAATATAGTCGAAAGTGACTTTCTTGTTTAACAAAGATTTTAGAATGTTTGACTTTAGCAATTAATTTAGTTTAATTAGCAGTTTTATAAGCTATAACAATAACTAGTTGCTATCTAGTTAGTTTTTACAAAACTAACAATAACGACTTTTTTCGAGTTTGAGAAAATGTCAAGGTAGTACTAGATATTAATATATATACTCTATTAACGACATAAACTGGTCTTTTTGACGCGTATATATATATATATATACTAGTTCTTTAGATGATTTTCTTGTTTAGACTTATGAATCTTGTTAGAGTTTTGGTACATTGACCTTTAAGTTCTAGGGGTTGTTCTTCCGCATTAATTTGATTAGTTGTTTGTTAAAAACCTTGGAGTTTGTGGGAACTTCATATTTGTTGTTATTTAAAGTGTATTACTTTGGTTAAGTTGATTAGTTGGGCTGTAGTTTTGGTTCTCCCACCGGAGGGTTAGTGTGGGTGCCACTCACAACGATCTGGGTTGTGACAGAAATATATTTTTGTAGTCGATTTTTTTGTTAGAGATCTAGTCCTTGTCCCCCTTTAACTTTGTATCTTTTTTGGGACGAATAGGCATGGTCTGAGTCTAGCCTAACCCCCACACTCAGGGCTCACAACCTTGGTGATGGCTCAATTTTCATTTTTTTTAAAAAACATAGTTTAATTACAGATGGTGTATAATTTAAAACATAGTTCAATTTTGATATGAAATATTTTGAGTTCTATATATATAGTTAACTTCAAAATTAATAAAAAGTACTATTGATGATATAATGAGAAAAAGAAGAAGACAATAAATTGAAAAGTTTTGCCTACTATTGCTGACATTATTCTTTAACAATCATTCTTTGCATGGATATGCTATGCTCTAGGGATAGAAAATTGATTAATAGAATTCGACTCTATAAATATAATATACTAGTTACAAAATCAGTGCTAGGATGAACACAATATATGTTACTCTTTTTGTTTCAATTTATGTGGTACATATGAAATTTGAAGTCAACTAATTTTTAAATAAGCTTTAAAATGGCCAAACACATATGTAGACCCTTAAACTTGTCCTTAAATTTCATTTTGACACTCCAACTCAACCTTGATCCATTTTAACCCTTCAACTCCAATTTTTATGTTTCATTTTGGCACTTCTAAGTGATGTGGCAGAGAGTGTGCATCACACATTCTCTAAGAGAGTGAAAGACAAAAAAAAAAGTATTTTAAAAAATAATAATCATAGATTACCCTTCAACTCTATTTCTTTTATGTACCATTTAACACAAAATACTAATTTTATGATTTCTTTATTTCTATTTATGTTATTCAACTGCAATTTGCATTTTAAAAATCGATGATCATCCATTAATTATTATAAAAAATTAAAACTGACGGATTATCATTGTTTTTTTATATAAAAAAAGTAACAATTTCTTTTTAAAAGTTTTCCTAAATTTTTGCGTGAAAAATAACCGACGAAAGTGCGTCGATTTTCTTTTTAAAAAAAATCAATGACAACCCAACGAAGTCTATCGAGTTTCAACATTTTTTTGTAGTGTTATTAATTAGCAATGAACATGAGTTTTTTTATACTCGTATTTAGTTGAATGAAAAATTAGAAAGCTGATATTTGAGTTAGTCCAAATAGATTAGATATGAAAAAAAATATATGTGATGTTATTTAAATTAACTAATTGTTTTTTTTAAAAAAACCAACACACTTTCGCCGATTATTTTTTCACACAATAATGTACAGAAACTCTAAATTTTTTTTTTTTTTTTTAAAAACGATGTTCATCCATTATTTTTTATCACAATAATGGCATGTGAAGTACACACATCCCACTTTGTTGATTCTTTGGAAAAAAGTGCCAAAATGGAACATAAAAATTTGGAGTTGAAGGGTTAAAATGGAACAAAGTTGAGTTGGAGTATCAAAATGAAATTTAGGGATAAGTTTAAGGGTCTGCATATGTGTTTGCCCTTTAAAATATTTTATGATGTTAATTATTAGTACCATTTATAGTACGTTTTGCGTAATTTTCACATGATATATGTTACTCCTTTTGTCCCAATTTAAGTGACACAGATGAATTTGAGAGTTAACTAAAAAATTTTATCTATATATTTTTAAATATTTTAAGTTGCTAATTATTGTGATTTATTGTACCTTTTTAATTTAATTATATATTACTCCTTTGTCTTGATTTATGTTATACAAATGAAATTTTAAAAGTAAACCAATATTTTATAAGTTCTTTTTGATATATAACTTGTAATTACTATTTATAGTAGATTTTACATAATATATATTTCTGCCTTTACCTTAATTTATATGGTATATATTGAATTTTGAGAGTTAAATAATATATGTTCAAATGTATAGAGCTTAGAAGAAATTATGGATACCATCAAAGATCCAGAGCATAGAAGAATTTGTTCAGAAATTTCACTGTTCTTATTTTACAATTTTACAGTTCCGCAACTAATTTCAATTGAACAAATTCAATGATTTCTATATAGTTTGACCTGTACTCTGTCTATTCACCAACAGAGTCAATATATTCTATATCGAACTCTAATCCATATATTCCCTTTTCGAAAACGTTAACCAAACGTTTTTCACTTGAGGTTGATGCGTACATATGAATTTATGTAGTCAACTTAACTATCTCTTGAGAATATGTGCAAATTTTGAATTGAAAATGTTCAATTGAAAAACTCCATGATATATTCCGTTGTTCAATTGAAACAGACAATAATTAAATGACTAAATAAAATTTGCTGACAAATTTAAGGGACTGACAATGTATTTAAACCTAATGATAATAATGTATTAGCCACAAAAAAGGGTATTCATAACAAAAATTCTTTGATCTAAAGTTAGCAAGCTGCAAAAATGATAAGCAAACAGTGAATTAAGGCCTTGCAGAGTTTGCCCTTATTATGTTAAATCTTCGTGTTCCACCTTAATTTTCATATGTAGTTCCTATGTGACATACTTTTTGAAAATGAAATTTATAAACTCATTTAAACTCTTTAACCATCCCGTGTTACAATCAAACACTATATATGCTTAATGTTTTACGTTCTACCAAATACTCAGAACATTTTAATATGAGATAGATAGTGTTAAAATGAACCCAAATATAAGTAATCCGTTCAGAATTTTATGGGGTGGATTTAAGATAATCTGAATTGGATCAATCTCAATTTATTCAAGTTTTAACCCATAATACTCTTCAATTTCAACCTGTTTTAAGACTCTTTATTTGCATTGTGTAACGTATGTTTCTATATTGAAAACATGAATTACTATCTATTAGGATTTATCTATTAATTTGTAACTTTTTGATTTTTATTTTTATTTTCTTGAGTTGAAATTCAAATTGTGATTATAAATAGGTAAATAAAGATATACTAAATTATTATGATTAAGTGGGTCAAATTGGATAGGTCCCGACTCATTAAAGAGGAATTGACACAGACATACAACTATTATATACAATTGACAACATATAGCTCAATATTAATTAGCAATTTATAGTCCCCAAAAAAATAGCACGTATTAGCCTAAAGAAATATAACAAACCTTTTACAGTTTTTTTTAACCATGTGCAACCAATTGCATTAATTAAGGAGATGTGGGGTTATTTTTTCTTTCTTGTTTGTAACTCCTATAATTGAGGAAGTTAGCTTTTCAATTTCTTTAAATTCTCAAACTCAAATTTATTTATCAGTCTATTTAAAAGAATATTAACGCAATTTACAATAACATAATGATATAGTTGAATGTAATTTTATGAATTATTTTTTTACTAATAGACGGTAATTAGTTTATTAAAAAACAGTTGCCTACTTTTAAGAAATGAAAAACAAATATTTATTAATTAACCCATTAAAAAAAGGTTACGTGAACTTTCAAGGAAGACGTTTTTTTAATTACTTAATTAACTTAATAAAAGATTATGACTACTTTTAAGGTAAGAAAATATATTATTAATGCTCAATTAATGTGTATTAATTATCAAATAACTGAAAATAATTAATCAAATAATATTAAGAGGCAATGATTTTTATTAGAAATTTTAATAATACGTATACATAAATTACACAATAATCAAAGTTGCAATTACATATGTATACATAAAAAAGTACTATATGTATACACAAAAGATTATTCATAAAAATAGGCGTGTAAATTTAATTGATGCATACTGTAACTGTAGCATGTATACATAAACTTATAATGTATACATAAGAATATTACCAACAATTATAGGTATTAGTTATCACTATAATGAATACAAGAATATGATACATATATAAATTAAATTTTATTCATAAAATTGTACATGTGATTTTGTTTATGTATACAGTAATTGCACTATGTATACACCGGTTCGTATTCATCTGTGTATTGATTGGTCTGTATTCACCTAATAAATTTATATACTTTTATTCAAATTGAGATTGACATTTATTGGTATACATGAGTTGAGTCGTATTCATCAAAATCAACATTCCAATTTTGTACGAGGATCATACTAGAACCTAATTTCTTACCCATGAAATTGAAAACAAAATTTTCAAATACTATAACCTGAATTTTTGGCAAAAAAGTTTTAAAAATTTTAATTTCACAAATCTCAAAATTTCAAAATTAATTGGGCAAGAAATGCTACATAATTATATATTAAAAGAAATATTTGGGAGGATCAATTGATAAACATATAAGTTTATCTGATTTGCATAAACATAATGAATTAAGGAGAATAAGAAAAAAATTAGAAGAGAAGCAAATATATATACGAAAAAGATTTTAGAAAAAAAAAACAAAACAAAAAAAGGGGTGAATAACCTATAATTTCGTAAAACAAAATTGAAAAAAACTTCAATTCCACAAATCATGAAATTCAACAATAAATTGGACAAGAACAAGATTATATATAAAAGATGATTTTTAGAAGTATACATGAATAAATATATTGTTATATGTAATTTTCTTAACAAAGTGAATTAAGAAGAAGAATTGAAAATTTGGGAGAGAAACAAATATACATATGAAAAGAATTCTAGAAATAGAAAAGGAGGAGAAGAAGAAGAAGAACTCTATTTTAAAACTGTTAACAAATAAAAAGGAGAGATAAAATAGGAATAATAAAACAATAATTTTTTCCTATTCAAGAAAAAAAAGGAGCAATCAAACGTGATTTAGAAAAAAAATAAGGAGAACAAAAAAATATTTTTTCAGAAAAAAAAAACAAACTATTGAATGCCAAATAAATAAAACAGAGTCTTTTTCTTGCTAAAAAATTAACAATGAGCTATTTTATTGCCATTTTATCCTAAAAACTTTAGCATCTTTGATCCCAAAGTAAATTTGAGTCAGTCATGACCCAATTTATTACTATTTCAACTCATTTGAATATTTCAAATTTCAATTCAATCTGCCCGTTTAACTCCCCTGGCGAGGGACCTAATGAATAATTTTTTTTTGACTTCATTCACGTACTGAAAGTAAGATTTTTCAAAACACGCAGTGTCTTTTCTTGGCAGTTTAGATAAGAGAACTCAGCATGGACCAATAAAATGGGTACGTTTAATTTTTAGCCTCCCGTTTAAATTTTCAGATAAAGCGTATGTGACTATCTTTTTTTTCATCTTCAATAATGCAAGCTAATATACCCTACCCCAAAAAAAAAGAAGAAAACAAAAATGTGTGAAAAGATACAAAAGCAAAATATCAGTCCTACTTGTGGTATAAAAAAGCTGCAGTACTATTGGTGTAAGTTGTTGATAACTTAAGCAGGTACCATTTCTCTCTTTCTTCCTTATCTTGTGTTTGCTAAGGCCTTATGCAGTGCTTTGTTTACTTGTTTTTGTTTTAATTTTCTGCAGAGATCGAAAATGCAGAAGCATAATACTACTAATATTTATAACTTGTTCAACATCATTTTGTTGATACTTGTGGGGTTGCCATTGAGCTCATTATCGAAGCATGAAGATGATTATTCGGAGAAATATGCTGTGATATTTGACGCTGGAAGCACTGGTAGCAGAGTTCATGTCTTCCGTTTTAACTCAAATTTGGATCTCCTCAATATTGGCAATGATCTTGAACTCTTCTTGGCGGTACCTACTTAAAACAACACTACTACTACACTTCTACTTATAGTATGCATTTCAATTTGTTAATTTTATTTTGATATGACAGAAGTTTAAGAATTTTTTTTTAAAAAAAGACTTTGAATGTTGTAGACTTGTAGTCATAGATTAAAGATATATCAAAACATCTTTTCATTTTGTAGTCTTAAATATCTCAATTAAAAAATAGTAACTAAAGAGTTGGTAATAAGAGAAATAGACATTTTTTTTTTAAACCCCAATATAACTCGTAGCCGCGACAACCTCTACCCTTTGGGTGAGCACTCTGTGGTAAACCCCCTACTGTGTAATAGACTGCAAACCACACAGAGAATGTAAATTGCACTAGGCAAGCCCTATGACTCAGAAGACATTGAGGGGGGATCGGTCCCAGGTCATCTGTATGGATAACCACCCTCCAAACCAACCGAGTCATCCTGAAGGACAAATAAACTTTTTTTTAAAACAAATTAAACAGGAAAATAAGATAAACAAATTGAAAAGAATGAACTAGTAGTAATTTTGCACTGTTATTTGTTAGGACCGAAATAATTATGTGTCATATGGACGCTAGCAAAACAAATCTCGAAAGACCACAAGTAAGAAGACAAATGAGAAATATACCAAAAGACACAAAGATTTAACGTGATTCGATCAATCGACCTAAAGGAGATGAGCAATCCACTATATAAATATGAGAGTACAAAATATAGAGAGAAACAACCTCAACCAATTCACTCGGAATACATGGGAGGTCTACACAAGTGATAACGTATCAAGCTTGTGTCCCACAAATTTCCCCGTTAACCAAAACTCTCAAAGCCCAAAAGATTACATTGTGAATACTGATTAAGTTAGAAGGAACAAACCTTTATAGAGTCTTAAACCTTTTCTTACAAGAATAGGATTAGCCAAATCTTAAACCTTTTTATAAAAGAAAAACCTATTTATGATACTGCAATTAATACCAACATTATTTACCAAGATCTAGTTATAAGTGAGTTTTTCTTTTTTACCTTTGCAGATAAAACCAGGTCTGAGTTCATATGCAGATGATCCAAAGGCAGCTGCAAATTCTCTAAAGCCCCTTCTTGAGAAAGCTGAAGCTGTTATTCCTAAGAGTTTACAGTCTCAAACCCCTATTAAAGTTGGGGTCAGTTAATAATTAACTATTTACATTACTCTTAATTCTGATTAAGATTCATAATTATATTAATCCATATGGTTGAGGAAAAAAAGTACTATTTGTATTAATTAACACTATTCTTGGGCTAATCTTAATTGATACAGGCAACTGCAGGGCTGAGGTTGTTAAAGGGTGATTCATCTGAAAAGATTTTGCAAGCAGTACATTTTTTATCCCTAATTACCTTCATTAATTGGAAAATTGATCTTAATTATTGTATTATTTGATAATCCTTATTCATAGTACAAATTAATCTTACTAATTTAATTTTTTTTTTCTTATTATGATTCCTTGATTAAGGTAAGAGATTTGCTGAAAAATGAAACTACTCTGAGTTACAAGGATGAATGGGTCTCTGTTCTCGAAGGAACTCAAGAAGGTTCTTATTTTTGGGTAAGTTTAATTATCAAACGTTCTTAATTAACGTGACTAAACAATAGTTTTATGATTTTACTGTTATAATTTGGTAAATTACATTTGGTGTTCATACTCGAAATTAACCTGTTATGAAGTCCAATTCAAGAAATAAAAATAAAAATTGGGGCAGGGGAAGGAAATTACAATATGGGGAATCCAACCCTTATCAATAAAGTAAAACTTCAGATAGCCAAACAGTTAAAGGAATAATGTTATGAAACGTGTTTAAATTTATAGATTGACATTCAATTTTTTTAAACACTAAAGCGACTATACTAATTATTTTACAGCGAAAAATCACTTGGGGAAAGCTAAGTGGTTTTTTTATTTTTTTAAAAAAAGGTTTAGTCAATTTGGTACAATAATAAAAAAAAGTTGAAATCATACCTTGTTGTATTTAGAAAACAAGCTGTTTTCATTGGCAAGAGTGACAGAGTTGGTTGAGCATATCATCTCTTAAATAGGATCACAAGTTTGATACTTTTTTTGTTAAGCTTGTTGTACGAGGCTTGCCTAGTGCAATTTGCTTCTTCATTATAGTTTACAGACTATTACACAGGAGCAAAATTTATTGTAAAAGCAACTGAAGGATAGCGGCTGTGCATTTGCATCAACTGTTAAAATTAGAATGACTTTGTTTTTCTTCTTAAAAAAAAATGCAGGTTGCTTTAAACTATTTGTATGGGAATTTGGGCAAAAATTACCCAGACACCATTGCTACAATTGATCTTGGAGGTGGATCAGTCCAAATAGCTTATGCTGTCTCAAAAGAAAGTGCTTTAAATGCTCCAAAGCTACCAAATGGAGACCCTTATGTCCTACAAAAATCACTTCTTGGAACTAATTATTACCTCTATGTTCACAGGTTCCATTTCTATTATTTATATTTATTTTATAGTACATTAATATTTTCTAATCAATAAATTTATTTAATTTCTCAAAAGCATAATTAATTAACAACTTTATTGTTGTCTTCGTTCTATAGTTTTCTTAATTATGGAATATTAGCGGCTCGAGCTGATATTTTGAAGGCTTCTAAAAATTATACTAGTCCATGCATCGTGGAAGGGCACAATGGTACTTTTCCTTGAACGAATACTTGACCTGATATTTTGGTGCATTAATTATTGAAAAAAAATGATTTTAGTCCTTATGAGATTAGACTAATCATATTTGTCATTCAATTAATTGAAACGTGTGATGCTTGTGAACACACACAAATTTACTATGATTACTTTTTTACTAATTATTCATGTGTTATGTTAAACTTGTACTATTATGATAAAAATATAGTGTTGTAAATAGTAATCATAACATAAAGGAGTACTATAACACACTCATTTTAATTAATTGAAAGTTTTTTTTTCCGAATTTTTACTAATAATTGAGAGATTGAAAGTGCTATTATCTCTTAATAAAATACTTACAATTTTTTTATCCTTCAAGGGTACTACACATATAATGGAGTAGCTTATAAAGCAGCATCACAAAAACAAGGTCCAAATATTAGGAGATGTAAAGCAATAATTAGAAAATCACTTCAGCTTGATGCACCTTGCATACACAAAAATTGTTCATTTGCTGGGATTTGGAATGGTGGAGGTGGAGGTGGAACAAAAAATCTCCATATCTCTTCATTTTTCTATGATTATGCTTCTACAGTAAGTACATTATATTACAAAAATGAAATAAGTATATTTATTCATGTCATGGGTTGATAAATATTTTAATTTAATGTAGGTTGGTATAGTGGATCCAAAAGAGCCCTCTGGTATAACTAAGCCAATACAATACTATAAAGCAGCGACGCTAGCTTGTAAGACTAAGAAGCAAAACATGAAATTAGTATTCCCTAACATTGGCGATGAAGACGTACCCTTTATCTGCATGGATTTATTATATGAATACACTTTGCTGGTACATGGATTTGGTAAGAGTATTTAATTTCTCTTTTTTATTTATTGTTTTGTTATCATACATTTTAATTACTGTAATTAATTAATGAATAAACAGGCATTGATCCAATCAGAAAGATTACAGTGGTGCATCAAGTTAATTACAAAAATCACCTTGTTGGAGCTGCATGGCCATTAGGCTCTGCTATTGATGCTGTCTCATCCACAACATCAGAAAAATTGATTTCATATGTTGGGATAAGTTATTAGTGTTAATTTGTTCTCATGTGTTAAACTAATTAGAGCAATTTCTACTATGGTGACTTTGTTAATTTGTTCTCATTTGGTACTTCAAAAATAAATGGTGTTTTCTTCCTAGTTTTTTCTTTTTAATTTTACACTTTAAAATTGAGATTTATTTAAGCAATCTTATCAAAATCAAAATTTGCTTGTTAATATATAAGGGAGTAATTTTAATATTTTTCTCAATTATTTCTTGTTGTAATATAATTATTTATTTTCATATGATTTTATTAATCTAAACATAGTTTGCTCACATTTTTTATCTTTATATTATATATTTATTTTAAGGAGAAAAAAGAAAGAAAAAAGGACAAAAATAGAGAAAGGAACTAAAAAAGAAGAAGAAGAAGATAAACTAATGAAAAAAGGAGAAATAAATTAAAAGGAAAAACAAAGCAAAACCAAAAAAAAAAGAAAAGAAAAGAAAAAAAAGGACAAAGCAGTTGGCAATTTCGAACAAAAGGAAATGTGTAGATATTTCGTGTATATTTTGGGTTTTGTGGGTATTTTCAGGCAATTAATTTATAGATGCACAATTTCGATTAAATAATTTGCGTAGAGTGGACAGTTTATAGTTTTTCTTTTTTTTCTAACCAAAAGAAAAAAAGACTTAAATTTTACTTGGTCCAATTCTATGTCGTTGTGCCTTCATCAGTCCGATTTATTGCTTCTAATTATTACTGTCTTTGTCCAATAATGGTGGTTCATTATTGATTTGACACAGAAATTAAGAAACAATAAATGATAGAGATAATTTACCAAATAATCCCTATTAAATATAAATTATTTAAATATTGAAAAATAAAATAATATTTAATATCAAAGGTTAAATAGACATAAAATGATAAATTATTCATTGATTTTATAAACTGGATAAGTATTATTGGACATCACAAAATAGTATAGTAGACAAGTAATAATGGACAGAGACATCACAAAATAATAGTACGGTAGACAAGTAATAATGGACGGAGGAAGAATTAAGAAAATGGTACGTTAATTAGCAATAAGTTAGAAAACCTTTACAATTACATCACACATAAAGAATAGGTATTTGTTTCTACTAGTCTACCTTACAAGATGTCTTGTAGCAATATTAATAATTACATAAATTAAACTCATTAAATATTTATGATATGATCACCTCATGTTGTAACAAGATAATATTTATTCACGAGTCAACTGATTATTATTTATTTCATATCATATTCTAATTAGAAGCTTCATCACCTAAACAAGCTAACTCGTTATAATTTATAAGTTTCATCACTAGTGGAAACAGTGACAACAATATAATTATAGAGGTATTAATTCTGGGATGGAAGGGTAAAATACTAATACTCAACTTTAAACAATGATTAAAGTCTCTGTAGCTCAACTTAATTAGATTAATACTTTATTTAGTTGTATTATTTTTCTCATCTTGTTGGAAGAATTTAGAGTCAATGCATCGAGGTCTACATATAAAATCACATAATTGCATTTTCTTATTATAGTGAGTTCAAGGTGTACATTAACTATTTTATCGGATGTTTGAGCAAAAATTCATTTGAACTCGTTATTTATACCAATTCAATAATACACAAAACATACATATTTTCATATAATGTTTATCACTAAATTGTATTTAATTATTATTTATCACACAATATAGTATCATTTTAAATATTAATGAGTTAACCATGATGAACTAGTATGATTTGGTTTTAGCTCGGTATATGAATTTTTTCCTCCAGTTACCTACTATCTCCGATTAACACATATATCGAATAACTCAGGACACCAAACTTAAGTAAATAAAACGAAAGTCCCTGATTCATTTTTTTGATCTCCACAAAAGTTTAAACGTACTTTTTTCTTTTGTCTTTAAGGTAGTATAGTATATAGAGGCTACAACTAGTTTCTTGTAATTGGATTTTTGCTAGAAAAAGCTTGTGAAATTTCCCTTGATCATTTTGCAAGAAAACAAAACGAAGAAAATCCCCCTGGATATATA
>JAJOOD010024592.1:0-34057 GCA_029582525.1 Solanum tacnaense | reverse complement strand
CATGTATAAAGTCTAGAAAGTCTTCCGCTTGCTATTTTTTAATTAAATGTTTTCTTGGTAAAGAAAGTTTTAAATTCATTATGTTTTTAGTGTTATGCAATGAATGAATGCTAAGAGGCTTGTATTAGACCTCCGAGAGGTCGAGTACGCCGGTTACGACTAGGGGTTGCTCTCGGGTCGTGACACATAAATAAACTACCAATCTAATGAATTTCAGAAAATCAAATAAACAAAGAAAACTCTGAAATCGAAAAGAAAAACCTATAGTTGGCTAGATTGTACATCTTGGGTTGCCTTCCAAGCAGCGCTTGATTTAACGTTGCAGCATGACGCAGTGCTCTTGATTACTCAGACTACATCAAGATAATAGGCCTCAACCATTTCTTGAACATTTTCCTCTCTTCCCAGATAGACCTTGATCCTGTGCCAGTTCACCTTGAACCTTGTTCCCTCATTGTTTTCAAGCTCAACCGCTCCTTGTGGGAACACTTGCGTGACTATGAATGGCCCGATCAACTTGGACTTGAGCTTGCCAGGAAACAAGCGCAACCTAGAGTTGAATAGAAGCTCCCGATCACCCACAACAATTTCTCGCTTTTCAATATTTTGATCATGATACTTCTTCATCTTCTCTCTGTACAAGGCTGAAGTTTCATAAGCTCTTAAGAGAAACTCATCAAGCGCATTCATGTCACTTACTTTGTGATTCGATGCGCAGCCCCAATCCAAATTCAGCTTTTTTAGCGCCCACATAACCTTACGCTCTAGCTCTACCGCCAAATGGAAAGACTTCCCATATACAAGTTGGTAAGGGGACATACCTATGGGAGTCTTGAATGCGGTGTGATAGGCCCATAGAGCATCATCAAGCTTCCTTGATCAATCGGTTCTATTCGCATTCACAGTCTTAGCCAAAATATGTTTGATCTCTCTGTTGGACACTTCAACTTGCCCACTAGACTGCGGATGGTAAGTAGTGGCTACATTGTGGCGGACACCATATTTCTCAAGTAGCGCCTTGAACAACTTATTACAGAAGTGAGAACCTCCATCGCTGAAAATCGCCCTAGGTGTACCAAATCTGGAGAAGATATTTTTTTTTGGAATGCGGTGACACTTTTACCTTCTTTGATGGAAAGTTCAATTGCTTCCACCCGCTTCGACACATAATCAACCTCAACAAGAATATACTTCATTCCATGTGAACTCACAAATGGAACCATAAAATCAATTCCCCATACATCAAATAACTCTATCACCAATATCAGATTCATAGGAAACACTTCCCTCTTTGAAATTCCTGCTTCTCTTTGGCAACGGTCACAAGACTTGGCGAAATCATGAGCATCTTGGTGGATGGTACGCCAGTATTACCCACACAACAAAATTTTATGCGCAACTCGAATACCACTATGATGCCCACCAGCAGGCAATGAGGGACACACCTCTAGTATACTAAACATCTCAACTTCAGGCACACAGCTACGAAAAATCCCATCAGCACAACTATGGTATAAATAAGGCTCATCCCAAAAGAACTTCTTCACATCATGCATAAACTTTTTCCTTTGGTGAAACGACAAATCCAATGGTACCAGATCATTTGCCAAGTAGTTAGCAAAGTCTCTGAAACAAGGAATTAGATCACGAGAAGCAGCCAATACCTGTTCATTCGGAAAAGAGTAATTAATTTCTGCCCCATCTCCTAGCTTAAGCATAGCTTCTTCCTCCAATCTGGACAAGTGATCGGCAACCTAATTTTCTGTCCCCTTTCTATCTTTCACCTGAACGTCGAACTCTTGCAGCATTAACACCCATCTAATCAACCTCGGTTTTGCATCCTTCTTAGCCATCAAATATCTCAATGCAGAATGGTCAGTATGCACTATGACCTTAGTACCAAGCAAGTAGGATCAAAATTTCTCAAATGCAAAAACCACCGCAAAAAGTTCCTGTTCAGTTACTAAATAGTTCTTTTGAGTCACATTTAGAGCTTTGTTGGCATAGTAAATAGGATGAAGAATCATCTCTCGCCTCTGTCCCAATACCACAGCAAGCGCCACTCTACTCGCATCATACATTACCTCAAACAGTTTCCCCCAATCCGGTGAAATAATGATAGGTGAGGAAACTAGCTTTTCCTTCAACTCTCCAAATGCTATCAAACAAGCATCATCAAAATCAAACTTACACTCCTTTTCGAGCAATTTGCACAATGGATGTGCATTTTTGGAGAAATCCTTGATGAACCTCCTATAGAAACCTGCATGCCTAAGAAAACTTCTAACACATTTAACAGATATAGTTGGTGGAATCTTTTCTATTACCTCTACTTTCGCTCTATCAACCTCAATACCCTTCTCAGAAATCCGATGATCCAAGACTATTCCCTCATTTCCCAATTGAGCACATGATTGCACTCTTCACACCGTTTAAGTACTTCGGCGAAATGGTGTAAACAATGATTAAAAGAGTAACCTACCACAGAGAAATCATCAATAAATACCTTAATAGTGTCCTCCACCGTATCAGAAAATATCGACATCATACAACGTTATAAGGTCGCTGGAGCATTACACAACCCAAATGTCATTCGTTTGAAGGTGAAAGTCCCATAAGGGCAAGTGAAGGTGGTCTTCTCTTGGGCTTCCGGAGCTATGAAATCTGATTGTATACCGAGTAACCATCAAGAAAACAATACCAACCCTTACCAGCAAGTCGGTCTAACATCTGATCCATGAATGGTATAGGGAAGTGGTCCTTTTCTGTCCAAGCATTTAATTTATGGTAGTCTATGCAGACTCTCCATCCAGTCATGGGCCTCATCGGAACAAGCTCATTTTTTGCATTTGGAACCATAGTAATCCCACCTTTCTTGGGCACACACTGAACAGGACAAACCCAACTACTAGCTGCAATGGGATAAATAACTCCAACATCCAACCACTTGATGATTTCCTTTTCCACTACCTCTTGCATAGGAGGATTTAGTCTTCTCTGGTGCTCGATACTAGGTTTGTGATCGGCATGAGTTGGATTTTATAAGAACAAATGTTAGGAAGGATCCCAATAATGTCCGCAATAGTCCACCCAATAGCCCGCTTGAATCTCTTCAACACGGAAACCAATGCCTCAACTTATGTCACATTCAAATCTTCTACAATGATGACCGGTAAAGTACCATATCTCTCCAAGAATACATACCTCAAATCTAATGGTAGAGCCTTAAGCTCCAATTTTGGAACCTCTTCAACAGAGTGGAGAGTCACAATTCTTCATGTCTAACTCCAGTCTCTTTGGTTTTGAACGAAATTCGAACCTATCAAGTGCGGCAACCAATTCATCATAGTCTTCAATACCATAACCGTCAAAAATCATCATTACCGCTGCTAGTGCATCAACACCTAACCTCTTTTCAATAGACACCTCAGAACCACTCTCTACAATATGATTCACCACTGCTACTGATTGGAGATCAATACCTGCTTCATAGACCTACAGATGTTGAAAGTTACCTATTAACTATTCAATCAGAACTTCATTTGCCCTCTCTCCATATCGACCAAGGCGCGCCCAGTGGCAAGGAATAGTCTCCAATTATAATGGGAACCTTAAAATCAACCTCACAATCAAGTATCACAAAATCCGCCGGAAATATAAAGGACTCCACTTTCACTAGTGCATTTTGGAGCACACCAATAGGCATCTTCACAGTTCTGTCGGCCATGAGAAATCGCATCGCAGTCGGTTTTGGATCTCCCAAACCTAACTTCCTGTAAATAGACAATGGAATCAGATTAATACTAGCACCCAATTCACACAACGCCTTCGCAAAATGCAACTACCCGATGGTACATGGAATAGTGAAGGCACAAAGATCCTCATTATTCTGCACAAGGGACCTTGTAGCAATAGCTCTACAATGTTGCAACCTATCATCATCTTCAAAACTTATGGCCCGCTTCTTAGTCACCAAATCTTTCATAAACTTTGCATACCCAGGCATTTGCTCCAACGCCTCTATCAACTTAACATTGATGGAAAGTTGTTTCAACATACTAATAAACATGTGGTATTTCCCTTCTTCACCAAACTCTGTGGGAGTAGAGATGTAGGTCTAGGCCTGGGGGACAACTTTTTGGGGTATATCTGCTTCCTTCTCTGTATCATTTTTGGACTCTCCAGTAACCTCAATCTCCTCATCATCTTTCTCATCCACAATTTCAACCTCAGACGGCATAGGTGGATCAACGACCTGCTTACCTCCTCAAGTAGTGACTACCATACAATGCCCATCATTTTTCAAATTTTGGATGGTGTTGCTAGGAAGTGTGCCAGGCTGACATGGGTTTACTGTAGTAGACAACTGATTCATCTGCTGCTCAAGTTCCTTGATCAACACCGCATGGGCATCAACTTTTTGACCAATATCAGACAGTCATTTCGCAGCTCCTTCACATTTTCATCACTCGAATCAAACCTCTTCATCATCTTCTACATCATATCCTCAATCCGTGACATACTACCCCAAGCTTCCCTATTTCCAGATTCCCAATTTTGAGGAGGAACATAGGGCCCAGCCCTATCGTTTCTGATGCAATAGTTGTTCTGGTTGTAGTTGTTGTCGCGGTTATAGTTCCCATCCCAGACATATTCACCATCTCGATTGTAGTTGCCATAATTTTGAACTTTGTTTTGCTTCCCTTGGCGCCAATTATCCGAGTTGGAACCTTTGGCGTTGGCGTAGAAATCCCCCGTCTGATCATTCACCACTTAAGTATCCTCTTCATAATAGTATTCCTCAACCGATGGTGGATTCCTAGTCAAATAATTCACAGCATTTACCTTTTTGGCACCTCCGCTTACGTGCTTAAACACCAACCCCAGTTTGGTCCTCATCTGAGCCATCTCCTCACTAATGTCATCAGCAGATTGGGTGGGTGTAGATTGAACTGCAAATGTGCTCCTCCCAGTGTTTCACTTTCTAGTGCTCCAAGCTCTGTTATTCCGGGAGATCTTCTCTAATTTCTTATCGATCTGCTGATACGCTCAAATTACAGCTACCTAAAGAAGTATAACCGATCATTATCAAGTAAAGAACCCAACTTGGAGGTTGGGTTCGATCCCACGAGGAATATGGTTTAGACTTAACTTTAACCCATGATTATATTCATTTAGTCAATATATTTCCGAAACAAGTAATTAAAAAGGGGGGGGGGGGTTTGTGAAACAAATTTTGAAAGTTATGTCAACAATTAGTGAGCAAGATTGAAACTTTTAGTTGTTATCAAGATGAGAGAGAAACTAGGGTGTAAGTGTTCCCCACAAGCTCATAACGCGGTAATCCTAGTAATAGTAATCCTTTCCTAGTGTATTACATGCAAAGTGATAAGTTAGGTATCTCTAATTCCTTGGTCTGCCAACTAGAGAATTTCACCACGCACCTTGGTCCGGCTACATGTGTATAATTTACTAACCCTTACCTTTACCTCATATGAGACATCGCATCAATGTGTGGCTTAGTTTTCACCCTCGCACCAATTGATACTAGACTATTAGATAGTATCACACTAAATCTATGTTGATAACTCTTTTCTATTTAACATCTCCTTGGTCCATCAAGTAGCAACAAGGCGAGTTCTAACGTTGGCCACCGTTAAAAAGACTTCTAAATGAAAGAATTATCAATGCATGCAACAACACTATTCAAGAATTACTTGGTTACTATTCATACATTGTTAATCGCTCGTGGTTCCCACAACCCTAGTTGTGGATTTAGTTACCCATAGAAGCAAGAACACAATTCATATTTTAGATGAAAAAATCATGAACTTACGTAATGAAAAGAATAAACCCAGAATATAAACTTGAATTTCGAAGTCAAAATCTTCAAAACGAACTTAGGGAATTAAGAATTGCTAAAGTTGCAAGTTAATCTCCAAAGCCAAAAACTAGAACTAAAATAATAAAGTCTAACCCCCAAAAACGAGGTCTACATGCCATATATATAGAAAAACAAGTCCAAATTAAAAAGGAAACAAAATAAGGGAATAATGTTGTAGGACGCGGTTTCGATATACGACACTGACCTACGGTCCGTCGATCCCTTCCATGGTTTGGACTTAGGCAATTTTCCAACTCCAAAAATCAGTACTCTCAGCCATAATCGACGGACCAGTAGTACGGTCCGTAGATCCTCCTCCGTAGCTCCATACTTAGAATCTTCAAAATCAGGTACTGGAACCCCCTCTCTGAAACATTTGACGTACTTGCAGGACGACACATAGGTCGACCTACGATCCGTCGTTTGAGTTCGTGCTTCCAAACTTGGTCAAGAATTCCCTAATTTCTTCTTCATACATTGCATGTCCATCTACGATAACCACCTACGGAACGTGAATGGACCTACGGTCTGTCAATCACATCCATAGATGTCCTTTTCTGCACAATTCTGCAGTTGTGTCGCATACTTCCATGTCCGAACTTATTTCCTACAATCATGATAAAAATGCATTAATACTAATACAAAATTTCCCTAGACACACACAACTCTTAAGTGATATGTATTATAATATCGTAAACTCACGGTATATCAAAACCCTCAACTTAAATTGGTTGTTTGTCCTCAAGCGACGCACTAAGACTCGAAACAACACTTGTATAAAAGCAAGCATTCCAGCACAAACAATCACATGGCTCTCTACCCCAACTTGAGTGTAAATCATTTCTCTTAGACTCAACAAGCTAACTCATGTAGATGAAAATATGACAAAGATCGACCATTCAACACACAACATACACTGTTTTGCTATCACCAAGGTACCAACTTTCCGACAATGTAACTAATGCCCTTACTTTAAACAAAATCCCTTTTTCACACAATGAATATAATTTTAAGTACAAGGATTCATTCAACACTCACGCTCAGAATATTTTCACTAACATAGGCTTGCCCTTATTTTCACTGCTTAGACTCTCCAAACTAGTTGCTAGAATCACTATAGGACTTTCTTAGCTTGTAATGTAGGCTCAGGGTTAGTTGTTGTACATTTGGGTACTTTTTAGTGACTTTCTGCCCTCCTTGACATTACATTGGCTTTTTACCTCTTCCTTGACCTATTTTCGGCATCCTTCTATTTTAAGCTCTTTCGCTTATTTCTTTGCAACATGGATGTGACTTTTGACTTTTTGACTCTTCTTTTTTACTTTCTTCTTTTTCTTTCACTTTCTTTTTCTTTTATTTCTTTCAACACTTTTCTTTTACTTCTTTTGCACAAAGTCACATCCTTTTTCATACCTTTTCTCTTTTCAACACAGAACTCTTTTCATACACTTTTTTCCATTTGGTTTCCTTTTTCATAGCCACCCTCAACTTATGCATTTTGCATTAGTTGAGGTACATAATGTCCTATGTCGGACCAGGGCCAAGATCAAGGTAATTTTTGGGCTTAGCCACCCTCAACTTAGGCTTTTGGCCTAAGTCAAGGTGCACATGTCCAAGGAGGGACCGAGGCCAAGACAATATTTTTAAGGGAAGGTGAGTTAGGTGAATCAAAAGAATTGGTCAATTTTATGCTCAAATATTTGGATCAACAGGGAATAATGCTATCATTTGGTTAGATCATTTTAAGCTTAAGTGGACTAACTTGAACAATGGCCTATGATTACTTCCTAACTTCTAGCCTAGACTACCCTAGCATGTCCAACGGGGCAAGTTCTAGTTTAGCACAAAACTGCCTGAACAATCAACCATCCTCACATACTCTTGGCATATAGTTTCATTGTCAGATTATCAGATTACCCAGTTCAAGTTTTAGCTTAAGTCATGAAATCAAGTTGGTTCGGTATAATGTCATTCTCAGAGCCAACACATTCAACTCATTCTAGCATACAAATTTTAGCACATATCACAAAATTTGGACGGGTTTCATTCTTCTTTCTTAATTATGCCATCATGCTTCAATCTTTCACATGCTTCTACACATACAATCCTAACACATGTCGGTTCAACAGAAATTAAACACTTTGTTGGGAAAAAAAACACAGGCAAGAAAACCCCAAGAGAGGATTATGAGTTGGGTTACTCAGGGTTCACCCTATCACTCACAATCCATTTACCTCACCCCTAAAAAAATAGAGTGCAATTGTCCCCAATGCACAAAAATAAGCAATAAAGAGTAGGGTGAAGGTGAAGAAAACCTGTGGCGCAAATGCTCCAAAGACCTCAACAAGCGGGTGGGTCCGATTTCCCGAAGCCCACTGGAACAACACTTGGGTCACCCTCAGTAGTGCCCACATCCTCTATCAAAGCACAATCAATAGTGCTATTAGTCACTCTAACTCCACCATCAGTGGTGCTAACATCATCTCCCACAACAGTCTTGGCCTCAGTGGTGGGCCTAGAACTGGAGGCTCCAATAATATTCTCATGAACCCTCTACTAGCGCAACACCTCATATACATTGGAGGCTCTTCTAGCCTGCTCATTCTGCTGGAGTTCCCGCTTCCTAGCTCCAGCATCCTCAGTGGTGTCAGCAACATGACTAGAGTGGTGCCTCTTCCCTCGAGAAGTATAATTGATCGTTATCAAGTAAATAACCCAACTTGGAGGTTGAGGTCGATCCCACGAGGAATATGGTTTACACTTAACTTTAACCCACGATTATATTGCTTAGTCAACGTATTTCCGAAACAAGTAATTAAAATGGGGGATTTGTGAAACAGAGTCTGAAAGTTATGTCAACAATTAGTGAGCAAGATTCAAACTTTTAGTTGTTATGAAGATGAGAGAGAAACTAGGGTGTACATGTTCCCCATAAGCTCATAATGCAGTAATCCTAGTAATAGTAATCCTTTCCTAGTGTATTACATGCAAAGTGATAAGTTAGGTATCTCTAATTCCTTGGTCCACCAACTAGAGAATTTCACCCCGCACCTTGGTCCGGCCACATGTGTATAATTTACTAACCCTTACCTTTACCTCATATTAGACATGGCATCAATGTGTAGCTTAGTTTTCACCCTCGCACCAACTGATACAAGACTATTAAATAGTATCACACTAAATCTATGTTGATAATTCTTTTCTTACTAACTACCTCCTTGGTCCGGCAAGTAGCAACAAGGGGAGTTGTAATGTTGGCCACCGTTAAAAGACTTCTAAATGAAAGAATTATCAATGCATGCAATAACACTATTCAAGAATTACTTAGTTACTATTCATACTTTGTTAATCGCTTATGGTTCCCACAACCCTAGTTGTGGATTTAGTTACCTATAGTAGCAACAAGAAAATTCATATTTTTAGATGAAGAAATTATGAACTTACGTAATGAGAAGAATAAACCCAGAATCTCAACTTGAATTGCAAAGTCAAAATCTTCGAAATGAACTTAGGAAATTAAGAATTGCTAAAGTTGCAGGTTAATCTCCAAAGCTAAAAACTAGAACTAAAATATTAAAGTGTAACCCCCAAAAATGAGGTTTAAATGCCCTATATATATAAAAACAACTCCTAACTAAAAAGGAAACGAAATAAGGAAATTATGTTTCAGGACGTGGTTTCTATCCACGACACTTAGCTACGGACCGTGGACTGACCTACGGTTCGTAGGTCCCTTCCGTGGTTCGGGAATTAGGCAATTTTCCAACTTCTAAAATTAGTACACTCAGCCATAATCGACGGACCAGCAGTACAGACAGTGATTCAAGCCATGGTCTGTAGATCCTCCTCCGTAGCTCCATACATTGAATCTTCAAAATCAGGTACTTCAATCCCCTCTCTGAAGCATTTGACGGACTTGCAGGATGGCCCGTAGGTCGACCTATGGTCTGTCGTTTGAGTTCGTGGTTCTATACTTGGTCAAGAATTCCCTGATTTCTTCTTCATGCATTGTCTGCCCATCTACGATCACTACCTATGGAATGTGAATGGACCTACGGTCCGTCAATCACCTCCTTACATGCCCTTTTTTGCACAATTCTTCAGTTGTGTCGCATACTTCCATGTTCGAACTTATTTCCTGCAATCATGATAAAAATACATTAATACCTATAGAAAATGGCCCTAGACACACACAACTCTTAAGTGATATGTATTAAAAATACCGTAAACTAACGGTATATCATCTGCTCAAAAGTGCACTCACCATATGAACCTTCAACAATATTATCAAGCACAGCCTTAATATTGCCATCCTAACCCCTGTAGAAATATTCCTCCAGTGACTCATCATCAATGCAGTGTTTTGGAACACTTCTGATGAAGGTAGTGAACCTATCCCACGAACCACTCACAGACTCTCTAGGTAATGCCACGAAGTTGTTGAGTTTATTTTGTGGTTCAGCTTCTTCGACAATGGGAAGTACTTCACCATGAACAGCTTATGCAATTGATCCCATGTATGAAAGGAGTTTTATGGAAGCTCAGAAAACCACACAGCAATATCATCGGTCAATGATAGAGGGAAGACTCTCAATCCAATGACATCCATGTCCAATTATGCTCGACCCACATAACTCTTGCAAACACTCCTCAACTAGGCCATGTGCCCATGCGGATCCTCCGATGCCATACCAGAGAACAAACCCCTCACTGTAGGAATCTGCATCAGACTGCTAGTCACTACGAATGTATGCCCCGGAGGTAGAGGAGGTAGAACAATAGGCCTTTCAGATTCAATGGTATTGTAGTCGACCCTATAGTTTCATGCCACATTGGTTCAAGTAGATTATGTACCATCAATGCATCTCACAATAGTTTTCACCATGAATCTGAACATTCTCATTATCAACACTAGGAGGCTGCAACTCAACCCCATCACCTAGATTTCCTCCGATAGGATTGACTGGGACTCCTTGATTAATCATCCTTCACAAAGTTCTATGCAATTTCAGATCGTATGGAGTCAGTGTTTCACCTGGACTCCATGTACTTGGCATAAACTAGAGTAGGAACCTGAGAGAAACAAAAAACAAAAAGCAAAAGAAAAAGTAAAATTAGGAAATAATTGACTAAAGTTCAATAATGTATTTAAACTTAATCTAAAAGCCTTATTCCCCGGCAGCGGCGCCAAAATTTGATACACTCAAATTACACCTCCCTAAAGAAGTATAATCGATCGTTATCAAGTAACGAACCCAACTTGAAGGTTGGGGTCGATCCCTTGAACAATATGGTTTAGTCTTAAACTTAACTCACTATTATATTAGTTTAGTCAACTTATTTTCGAGACAAGTAAGTAAACAGGGGGAGGGGATTGTGTAATAAATAACAGATTATAGTTTAGAGAACAAATGAGCAAGATTCAAAATTTGGTTGTTATCAATGAGACAGAGAAACTAGGTTATATGTGTTCCCCATAAACTCATAACATGGTAATCTTAGTAATAGTAACCTTGTTCTAGTGTATCACATGCAAAATGGTAAGTTATGTATCCCTAAGTCCTTGGTCCGGCAAATAAGAAATTTCACCCGCACCTTTGTTCGACTACGTGTGTATAATTTACTAACCCTTACCTTTACCTCATATTAGACATCACATCAATGTATGGCTTAGTTTTCACCCTTGCACCAATATACATTACAGTATTAGATAGTATCACACTAAATCTATGTTGATAATTCTTTTCTTATTAACTTCCTCTTTGGTCCGAGAAGTAGAAACAAAGCGAGTTCTAACGTTGCGCACCGTTAAAAAAACTTTTAAACAAAAGAATTATCAATGCATGCAATAAAACTATTCAAGAATTTCTTAGTTACTATTCATACTTTGTTAATCGCTCTTGGTTCCCACAACCCTAGTTGTGGATTTAGTTACCCATAATAGCAAGAACACAATTCATATTTTTAGAAGAATAATACATGAACTTACGTAATGAGTAGAAGAAATCCAGAATCTTCAATTGAAATTCAAAGCAAGAATCTTTATAAACCGAAAATAGGAAATTAAATTGTTATTGTTTGCAAGTTAACTCCCAAGAACACACCTAGAACTAAAAGTTAACAATAAAGTCTAACCCCCAAAAATGAGGTTTACATACCCTAATTATAAAAAACATACTCCTAAACAAAAAGGAACCAGAATAAGGAAATAAAATGTTGGACGCGGCTTCAATCGACGAGACTGACCTACGGACCGTGGATCGACCTACAGTCCGTAGGTCCCTTCCGTGGCTCAGGACTTAGACAATTTCTAAGAAGATTTAAACCTTCAACTTTCAGATGCAAACGACGGACCTGCAGAATAGAATGTAGGTCGACCTACAGTCCGTGGGTCCCCTCTCGTGGCTCCACATTTAGACTTTTTACTCATGTACTGGAACTCAAACTTTCTGATACAATTGACGGGCAAGCAAGGCGACCCGTAGGTCGACCTACGAGATGTCAATGGCCTATGTGGTTCCACACTTTGTCAAGACTTCCCTGATACTACATCTACGACACCAACTTATGGAGTGTGTGTAACACCCCGAAAACTATTAGAATAAACTAGGGACTTAAGCTAGGGTTTTAAGCCATGGTATGAGGGGTTGTCAAGTCTAGGGAATGGGCAAGGGCCTAAGCTATCAAGGTAGAGTGAAAGAGAACTTGTTCTCCTTGGTGTCAAGTTGGCGATTGAGCAGCTTGATCGCCCAAGTCACTTGGCGATGCGCGAAAGGGAACCTAAGGTCGCCTAGTGGGCTATCCCTTTGTCCTTGATTCTATAACAAAGGGTGAGCTAAGTCATAGCTCGCCAACCTACTTTGCGAATTGCCCATTGGCTACCAAGATCGCCTAGTGAACTTCCCCTATAAGGAGCTTGTTGGATATTTAGGCGAGCCAAGGGTCCACTTAGCGAGTCGCCTAGTTCCCATGCCGAGCCATGAGAGTGCAAAGGGCTAGGAAAGTCGTTAAGACTTGTTTTTTTTTTTAGTTAAAACGTTAAGGGTCCTTAGTTCTTTACCAAAGTTGACCCTATATTATTATATTCCTTTCCAATACCAACTATATAAGATTATTAGACCTAAGTTTACCTCAATTAATTCATTCTCCCTAGAATCAAAAGAAAACCAACTTCATCCCCTCCAAAGAATATTCCTCTCTAGAAAACCCCCATTGAAGAAGAAGGTAGAGCTTGAAGCTTGGGTCAAGGACAAAGTCCATCATCGAGAGCTTGTACTAGGAATTTGAATAATGGTATGTTTAGCTTTTAATCTATGGGTTCTTCCACCCATAGAGTCCCCTAAGTATTTCCCCTAATTTGTGAAGAAGAACCCTAATCTAAGCTAGGGTTTCTTCCAAAGTGTGGGTATAGTTGAGTATGATTTCAAATGGTTCGATAAGATTTATTTATGGTTTATTTAGCTTTGAATTGTGATATTATGATGAAATTATGTGATTTTAATTGTTAACCCTAGTTTAGTTGATGAGTTTCACGTTTTGTGGGTTGATGCCATTAGAGGGGAATTTGAAGGTTCATGAGTAATATTCCTAGACTAATGTCATGAGTAGTACTTGATTAACCTTAGGATCAAATGATTATGAATTGAAATAGACTCTATTGTATGTGATAAATCTTGGCATGGAATGTTGAAATTGAACCATTAGAATGAATTGTGGTTTGAATCACCTAGTAATGAAGAGTGTGAGTGAATGCCTTGAAATCTAGGTTCATCACATGTTTATGTGTTGTAAAGTCGTTAGGAGTGAAGACTCCTAGTTATGAATGTTGAAGGCTAATATGATTGGCTATAGATGCTAAGGCTTTGAGAGTAAAGTCTAAGTGAGAATAGAGTCTAATAGGTACAATTATGGTGAAAGGCCTATACTCGCCTAACCTACCTTAAGAATGCTTGAGGCATGAAGTGATATAATCACTTGTACATGGATGGATTGTCAAGGACATTCTTCCATGAGACATGAGTGTTAAGCTAGGCTTGACGAGTAAACCTTGAGGTGTATGCTTGGCTCCAAGTGGATACTGACAATGAGATGGAGTGTCACACGAGATAGGGTTTGGACTCCAAAAAGAAAGGACAGCCACACCTAGTTGATGTGAGGACTATCCAAGTTAAGGGGGGGGAGGATTATTACGTAGTAGAGTGTGTGTTTTCCCAAAGTTAGGTCCCATGAGATAGGGGCCTTCACATAGTTAAGTTAAGGTCCCTAGTAGCAATCTCCATATCCAATGAACTAATACATACTTGAGAAGCATCGCATAGTGTTCTAAAGCATAATTGAACTAAGACTTACTTAATGAAGTACCTCATAGTGTTGTAAAGTTAAAGATATGAACTAGGTTCCAAACCAAGAAGAAACAGTAAGAGGACCTAAAAGTATTACTTAACATGATTAATATTATAAGTTGGTATGATTATATTGCGCAAGTATGGCTTAGGGTCGCTAAAAGAAATTTTGAGATAGGATTGTGCGAGAGTTGCCTTTCCTAGTTATGATTGACTAAAGGTGAGAGATTCCCTTAGTTATGACAGTTAAACTAATAATGAGGCCAAAGTAGGGTGCATATGACTAGGATGACTTCAAGTCTATGCTTAGTGTGAAGGGTAGTATGGGATGCCTTTCATGCATTGCACAAGTGTGTCTTGAGGTTACTTAGAAGTATGGTACCCTTATGGCATAGAGAAGCTTAAGAGTTGACCACGTGTGTAGACTATGATTAAGATAACCAAAAAAGGATACTTGGCTTGGATAGTATTGTGGGATGCCATTCTTGCTTTGCACTTGTATGCTTTTGAGGTAACTTAAGAATGGTGCTATTATGGTATAGAGGCCTAAGAATCTATTTTGCTTATATGAGTATGACTATGTATTATACTGACTTTTTTTTATATGAAGCTTTTGTTGATCATTATGTTATGACTATGCTCTTATCTCTTATGCTTATGTCTTATGTTGACCAACCTTTTTGAGATGCTCTTATGATGTTGTGCTAGCTTTTCATACTTGGTAAATTTTGTATTAACGTATATTGCCTACATTCTAATCAAATGTAAGGTTGGGAGACTTGAGTTGCTTGGAAGATAGGTTTCTAGAGGTTGCAAGGAGTTGAAGATCTTGGTGAGTCCTCGTAGCTTCGAGGACAACAACCGCATTAACTTTATGTCATTTCCTATGTTTTAGACTTATTATGGCTGCATCCCAAAACTTTTATCCATGTTATTCATAGATGGTTTGAGACAATGGTTTTAGTAAAGACTTCCACTTTTCTGAAATGTTTTCGATTTAACGTTTTAAAGAAAGTTTCAAATTTTCCCTATTTTTCTATGATCTTATGTTATGATGATGCTAAAGGGATTGTATTAGACCCCTTCGGGGTCGATTATGACGTGTTACATCTACGGGGTACCCCTGGGTCGTGAAAAACTTGGTATCTGAGCACAAGGTTTAAAATGGTTCTAGGATTGTCTCAAACCACGTCTAAGTAGAGTCTTATTCATCGATATGTTTCACGACACATTTATGAATAGGATGCTTAGGAAAAGTCTCACTTCTTCGTTCTCTTAGTCGTGCCATAGAGTTTTGCTTTAGTAGGGCCTTCTTATAATCCGTGCCCATTGTTTTTAAGGGTATGGCTAATACAAGGGCTAATGCTAGGAGGGTTGAGGAGGGTGATGAGGAGCAAGAAGTTTCTATTCAATTTCCAGACCAAGCTCCTCCTCAAGTTCCTAATGAAGCGGGGACTATGGCTAATGTGGAGATAAGGGTGGCTCTCCAAATATTGACTCAAGCCGTGACGGCCCAAGTCAATAGGGAAGTAGTTGCTCTGGCTAATATTGTGAATACGGCTGCCTTGAGAGTAAGAAAGTTCTTGAGGATGAACCCTCTGGAGTTTTATGGCTCCGAGATGGAGGAAGATCCTCAAAGTTTCATAGATGAGGTGTACAAGGTGCTTTCTATCTTGGGTTTGACTATGGTTGAGAAAGAGGAACTAGCCGCCTATCAATTGAGGGATATAGCTCAAATTTGGTATGAATAATGGAAAGATAATAGGCAATTAGGAGCGGGCCCAATTGAGTGGGAAGAGTTCAAGAAAGCATTCCTTGATAGGTTCTTTCTCCTAGAGTTGAGGGAACGAAAGATGCAAGAATTCATCAGCATTCGTCAAGGAGGTATGAGTGTAAAGGAGTATGCTCTTAGGTTCACCCAACTATCTAAGTATGCCCCAACCCTAGTGGTGGACTCAAGGGCTAGAATGAATAGGTTTGTGATGGGAGTGTTTGAATTGGTAGAAATTGAGTTGTCATTCAGCAGTGCTTATCCCTAGTACGAACATTTCAAGTCTTATGGTTCATGCCGAACAAATTGAGGAGCAAAAGCTCAAGAAGATGAATAGGGAGGTAAAGAGGGCTAGGGCCAACGATGGCAATTTTCTAATGCTAAGTCCAATAGACAAGATAGGCATAGGACTAAACCAAGGTATTTCGGCCAAGATTCTTCCAAGTGTACTTGCTCCAAGTGTGGGAGGAGTCATTATGGCAAGTTCCTAGCCGGCATGAATGGGTGCTATGCATGTGGAAATTATGGGCACAAAATGAGAGATTGCCCGGTTCTTAAGGCTAAGGGTAGGGAGGAGAACAAAGTTGCCTCTAATGACCTAAGTGAGGGTATTCAAAAGAAGAATAGGTTTTATGCCCACCAATCTAGAGAAGATTAATAGTAATCTCCTCATGTCCTTTCCGGTATGGGTTTTATGCTTTAGTAGTTTTCCCAGATTTCTTGTCATTTGTGACTTGTTATGTTGGACTTGATGTTGTCCTTGCTATGAATGATGTTTAGAAAAGCATGTGTGGGCTTACTCCCAAGGGGGAGATAGTGTGCCTACCTAATAAGGTTATATGTGATTATGTGTTGCTATGATTTTTTCATACGCATGTTTATGAAATTTCTTAGGTATTGTTAGAAATGACTTATTTTCATTGTTTCCTTAGGTTGTATTGCATTGAGTAGAGTTGCATATGAGCTCCATGAGAGTATGTTGAGCATGTTGTGACTAGGAGATGATAGTTCCTCCTAGAACATGACTAGTTATGAGAGTATCATGGCTTGAGTTGCATTGAGTATGTTTAGAAGGAATTGAAGTTTTCCTCTTTGTTTATGTGCATTAGATATGTTGCAAGCATGATGGGCTGCTAGTCTAGAGTCGTTTCTTTTAAGGAGTGTTTAGAATCATCATTCAAGGACGAATGTTCCCAAGGGGAAGATATTGTAACACCACGAAAACTAGTAGAATAAACTAGGGACTTAAGCTAGGGTTCTAAGCCTTGGTATGAGGGGTTGTCAAGTCTAGGGAGTGAGCAAGGTCCTAAGCTATCAAAGTAGAGTGAAAGAGAACCTGTTCTCCTTGTTGTCTAGTTGGTGATTGGGCAGCTTGATCGCCCAAGTCACTTGGCGATGCAGCAAAGGGGACCTAAGGTCGCCTAGTGGTTGTCCCTTTGTCCTTCATTATGGAACAAAGGGAAAGCTAAGTTATAGCTCGCCAACCTACTTGGAGAGTCGCCCATTGGCTCCCAAGATTGCCTAGTGAACTGCCCCTTTAAGGAGCTTGTTAGAAATTTGGGTGAGCGAAGGGTCCACTTGGCGAGTCGCCTAGTGCCCTTGGCAAGCCATGAGGGTGCAAAGGGCGAGGCAAGTCGTGAAGACTTGTATTTTTTTTAGTTAAAACGTTAAGGGTCCTTAGTGCTTTACCAAAGTTGACCCTACATTACTCTATTCCTTTCCTAGAAACTATATAAGCTTATTAGACCTAAGTTTACCTCAATTACGTAATTCTCCCTAGAATCAAAAGAAAACCAATTTCATCGCCTCCAAAAAATATTCCTGTCTCTAGAAAACCCCCACTGAAAAAGAAGGTAGAGCTTGAAGCTTGGGTCAAGGAAAAAGTCCATTGTTGAGAGTTGTGCTAGGGATTTCATTAAAGGTATGTTTAGCTTTTCATCGATGGGTTCTTCCACCCATAGAGTCCCCTAAGAATTTCCCCTAATTTGTGAAGAACAACCCCAATCTAAGCTAGGGTTTATTCCAAAGTGTGGGTATAGTTGGGTATCATTCCAAATGGTTGGATAATACTTATTTATGGTTGATTTAGCATTAAATTGTGATATTGTGATGAAATTATGTGATTTCAATGGTTAACCCTAGTTTAATTGATGAGTTTCATGTTTTGTGGGTTGATGCCATTAGAGGGGAATTTGAAGATTCATGAGTAATCTTCCTAGACTAATGTCATGAGTAGTAATTGACTAAAATTAGGATCAAATGATTATGAATTGAAATAGACTCTATTGTATATGATAAATCTTGGCATGGAATGTTGAAATTGAACCTTTAGGATGAACTGTGGTTAGAATCACCTAGTAATGAAGAGTGTGAATGAATGCCTTGAAATCTAGGTTCATAAGATGTTTACGTGTTGTAAAGTCGATAGGAGTGAAGATTCCTAGTAATGAATGTTGAAGGCTAATATGATTGGCTATAGATGCTAAGGCTTTGAGAGTAAAGTCTAAGTGAGAATAGAGTCTAATAGGTACAATTATGGTAAAAGGCCTATACTCACCTAACCTACCTTAAGAATGCTTGAAGTATGAAGTGATAGAATCACTTGTACATGGATGGATTGTCAAGGAGATTCTTCCATGAGACATGAGTGTTAAGCTAGGCTTGACGAGTAAACCTTGAGGTGTATGCTTGGCTCTAAGTGGATACTGACAATGAGATGGAGTGTCACACGAGATTGGGTCCGGACTCCAAAAATAAAGGATAGCGACACCTAGTTGATGTGAGGACTATCCTAGTTAAAGGGGGGGAAGTCTTACGTAGTAGAGTGTGGGTTTTCCCAAAGTTAGGTCTCATGATATGGTGGCCTTCACATAGTTGAGTTAAGGTCCTTAGTAGCAAACTCTATATCCAATGAACTAAAACATTCTTGAGAAGCATCTCATAGTGTTCTGAAGCAAAATTGCATTAAGACTTACTTAATGAAGTACCTCATAGTGTTCTAAAGTTAAAGAGATGAACAAGGTTCCAAACCAAGATGAAATAGTAAGAGGACCTAAAACTATTACTTAGCATGATTATTATTATGGGATGCTATAATTATATTGCACAATTATGGCTTAGGGTCACTAAAAGAAGTCATGAGATAGGATTGTGCTTGAGTTGCATTTCCTAGTGATGATTGACTAAAGTGAGAGATTCCCTTAGTTATGAGAGTTAAACTAATAATGAGGCCAAAGTAGGGTGAATAAGACTAGGATGACTTCAAGCCTATGCTTAATGTGAAGGGTAGTATGGGATGCCTTTCATGCATTGCACAAGTGTGTCTTGAGGTTACTTAGAAGTATGGTACCCTTATGGCATAGAGAAGCTTAAGAGTTGACCACGTGTGTAGACTATGATTAAGATGACCAAAAAGGGATACTTGGCTTGGATAGTTTTATGGGATGCTATTCTTGCTTTGGACTTGTATGCTTTTGAGGTTACTTAAGAATGGTGCTATTATGGTATAGTGGCCTAAGAGTCTATTATGCTTTTATGAGTATGACTATGTCTTATATTGACTTATATTTATATGAAGCTTTTGTTGATGATTATGTTATGACTATGTTCTTATCTCTTATGCTTATGTCGTATGTTGACCAACCTTTTTGAGATGCTCTTATGATGTTGTGCTAGCCTTCATACTTGGTACATTTTGTACTAACGCATGTTTCCTACATTCTAATCAAATGTAGGGTTTGGAGACTTGAGTTGCTTGGAAGATAGGTTTCTAGAGGTTGAAATGAGTTGAAGATCTTGGTGAGTCCTCATAGCTTCGAGGACAACAACCGCATTAACTTTATGTCATTTCTTATGTTTTAGACTTATTATGGGCTGCGTCCCAAGACTTTTGTCCATGCTATTCATAGATGGTTTGAGACAAAGCTTTAGTAAAGACTTCCGATTTTATTAAATGTTTTCGATTTAATGTTTTAATGAAAGTTTCAAATTTTCCCTACTTTTCTATGATCTTATGTTATGATGATGCTAAGGGCCTGTATTAGACCCCTTAGGGGTCGAGTACACCGTGTTACGGCTAAGGGGTACCCTTAGGTCGTGATAGCGTGACTGGACCTACGGTCTGTAGGTCACCTCCGTAGATGGCTCCTTCTGCAGAAATTCAGTTGTTGTCTCTCTCAACCTCGTCCAATTCTATTTCCTGCAAATATAGCACAATAATCATTAGTTCTAATGCAAAATGGCCCTAGAAACACACACAACTCTTAAGTGAAATGTATTAAAAATATCGTAAACTCACGGTATATCACATATCACTGATGAGAATTGAGGTGTGACATTCTTTAACCACCATTTTGGGCCCTCCCAAAACAAACTTACACATCCTTGTCGTAGGATCGACAATCATAGTAGAAGCATATTTAGACTGTTGTGTGAATTTCAAAGTATAATCCTTCGCACTCATTTATCCTTGATGAAGTTAATGAGTTCGAGTAATTTAGCCTCTATCATCTCAAGGGGACAAAACCTATCAAGGAAAGCAACCTTAAACTTTTCCCAATCAAGAAGACATGCATCTACTGCCATCTCTTCCTTCAACTAGTTGAACCAAACTTGAGCAACACCCTGAAGTTAGTAAGCGGCCGATTTTACCTTTTCCACCAGCGTCACTGCCATGATAATCAACACCTTGTTTACCTCATCAATGAACTCTTGAGGATTTTCCTCAACCTTGGAACCATGAAACTCTAGAGGATTAATCCTAGTACGGTCTCTCACTCTAGTTGACGCCATACCCAACTTGGTTTAATGGGGACCACAATCTCTATATTGACTGGAGTCCTCTTGGTATAAGCCAATACTTGAAAAGCAGCCCAAAACTCCACATTAGCCACTTGTTCAGCTAAAGTGTTGGCTGGAACTTGTAGAGATTCTAGGGGAGCTTCAGGAGCTTCTAATTCAACATTCGCATTACATCTTAGATAAGCTCTTCGAGGGGCCATATCCTAAAAAGTATCGAATAAGGATTAGGAGATAGCTATAGAGTTACACTCTATCGCACGACTTTAGAATGATGAAAGAAGTGGAATTCCATACACATTTTATAGCTTCGCATTCATAAATGTGGTGCGCTTCAAATTCATGATCAAGACTCTACTAGAAGTGACTTATGAGACATCCTACGACCATTTTGAACCTTGTGCTCTGAATACAAAGTTTGTCACGACCCAAAGTACACCCTAGACATATAAGTCTCCGAAAGGCCTTATACAAGCCACTTAGCATACATCATACATGATAAGAGAATTTAAAAAATTCAAAAGATAGCATTTCATACAAAATAGTTTGACAAAAAGGGAAGTCTAACATAATTCTCAAAGCCATTTAATACATCATAAGAAAAATGATTGAGCATAACCTATACATCACATATAATTCTAAAACAAAAATGACATAAAGCAATAAAAGAGTCTCGGTCCTTGAAACATGAGGACTCACCAATCTCTCATAAAGCTCAAAGGGTCAATCTAGCCACAAGTGTACAGAATAGGAGTGTCGGACCCTACATTATTGAAACAATGTAGGAACACGTAACCATTTGTACATATAATGTACTAAGTATGATTGTGATGCGTAAGAGTTATGAAATCATGCTAAAAAGGGAATTTACATGACATGCAATAACGAAGCTAAGTCATAAGATAACATGTTAGAAACATAAGTAATAATCATTGTCAATGCAAGCTAACTATCTTTAGAACACGTGTGAGATACTTTTAGAAAGTAACCTTAGTTCATTATTATGGGAAGTTTACGTTTAACCGTCATAGACGATGTGATAAATAACATGGAATCTAGTGTCTCTCCCCCATCGAAAAGAGATTCTCCTACTTGCCAAGGTAGGGACCATGAGTTTTGAGCTAAAAATGGATGCAGTAGCTAATGTTTATCTAAGACAATCATCCTACGGTGGCACATAGTTTATGGGACATAAGTAATCACCGCTAGTACACTTCTTGCTAAGCATAAATCCCACAAAATAGTCATTAATAATATTTATCTTATTATCCATGGAAAGGCACAATTAAGTAACCAATTCAAGCTAGAGTTCATTAGAAAAACTCCTTAGTCTTTATTCAACTCAGGTGAGAAAACCTTTCAACCTTATGAATCCTTTCTATGAGAAAACCCTTTCACAATCATATTTTAAGTAGTATGTGATAAATCCTTTCACAACAACAACAACATCGATGCTTTACTTTGAAAGCAACCTTCAACCATTTATATAAATTTTATTAAGAAAGATGCATATCTTCATCAAATCGTCTTTCAAAATTCATAAGCTTCATCATAAGATCAAAATCTAGAAATCATGGAATCATGCATAGGTTCATGTAAACTTAACTAAAACCCATGTAATTACTTCAATTCATGCATAATAGGATAGGGAACCATCAATTGGATCATAATTTTAAAAAAAACCCATGAACATTGAATAAACCTTAACTTTGATTAGATTATCTAACTTTGTAAAATTAGAGAATTTAAGAACCCTATTAAGTAAAGCACTCCATAGGTGAATATTAGCATGCCTTGATATCAAAAGCTCACAATAATTGGTGAATTTGGAGATTTGATCTTGAAAACCTAGACTTTTTCTTCAAGCTTTAGAGAGAGAAATTTTTTTGGGAAGAACTTGGAGGGAATTGAGGAAATTTGAAGAATGATTTAGAATTGTTAGATTTTAGGCTTAGAAGACTCATATAGGGTCTAGGATTTGGATTTAAATGACCTAGTTTAGGTATTAATCAATTAGGGAAAAGAACAAAAAGTCTACAAAAATAACTGCCGACCACCATCTATGGTTGGAGACTACGTACTGTACTGGTAAACCGTAGAAAGTGATTAGACACTCTAATTTTGGCCAAAATTTGGCAGAACCTATGTAGGGTTCGTAGGTCCTTTTACAAACTGTACATATCAACCGTAGGAACCAACTTTAAGCTTTAAAATTTCACCAAGTTTGGTGGTTGATGTGCCGTGAAATCAAGGAACATTTGTCGCTCAAAACTAACGATTAATGCAAGAATTTGAGTGTGTTTATGTAGATTTGGTGTGTTTGTTGATTTTTAGACTGGTTTACACTTGTGTGGGAAAAGTAGAAAAGAACCGTGAAAGAAATGCAATGAAGGAACACCATAGAGAACCAAGTGAGTCGTGGTCTTTATAAAAAGCCATCTTGAGGCTCGTGAAGACGAAACAATGAGCTTTGGGAAATCGACCAAATTCAAATTGAAGGCCACAGAGCCCAAGACAGGTCGTGGTCTTCTTAACGGATCATCTGGTGGACCATGAGGAATGTCATCAATGAAGATTTGTGGAGGTAAGTCTAGAGTGAAAACCATGGGACCCTAGACGGGCCGTGGTGTGGTTGACGAATCGTTATGATGCTCGTGAAGAAGAGGATGAAATTCCAGTGAAGACCCAAGTGGAAGCTCAGCACCACGATGATCAACACGGCATGTGGTGATCAAGACAGGCCACCTGGTTGCCCGTGATCAATCTCAAGAAAGGAAGTCCCACATTGTCTATGTGTGGGACCACGATGGGCTTCACGGGCTGTCTGGTGCATGACGAGTTCTCGCGCCGACCATGAAGCGTTCCAACAAATCAGTCCTACTTCATGTAGGACTCACTTTTAATATACTATGTGAATTAATAAGGTTCATTTTTGAAGGATTTCTCGTCATTGTATGAACAAAATGTGACTTTCCTTATTTTCAACTTTGTTTTTTATCAATTAATATCGGATCAAGACATGAAGCTTTTAACTGATTTATTTTAATGTATTCAACATCTATTATTGCTTATTCTATTGAAATCATAAGTAACAAAACACCACAACTAGGGTTGTGGGAACCATGACGATAATCTATGTTCTTTGAAAAATGATTTGTACTTTCAATATCTATTCTCTCTAATGAGTGCACACATTAGAACTTGCCTGTATCTACTAGTTGTTCGAGAGAATAATGGTAAGTTAGGAAAAAGTAGAATTAATCTGCTAGTTTGGAGTGAAAATTCGAGTTCGAAAGATGAGATTTTCACGTCATGCGAAGGTAAAAATAGATAACATTTTAAGACCAAGAGGATTAGAGTGAAAGTTATGTAACAAGAGATAAAAGTTTTACATGCATCTAATCGCTGGTAATTTGTAATAAAACAAACAATCAAAACTTGTTCACGACTTAACACTAAATTCAAAGTCATGGGGAACACAATTCTGGTTTTATTCATCAATTATCACAACCTTGAAGTTAAAATCCTGCTACTAGTGTTAACTAGACCTTTACTTTATAATATTCGTTACTTAAAAATCATAACTAAACCCATTTTTACATTTCGCAATTACTTTCCTTGGGAAATAATAACAACAAATGGATAAAGACATCAACAAAATTATTTATGTAAGTAAATTCTCTGTGGGATTGACGTCAACTCACATTGAGTTCTATAAATTGACAACAGTTATTTACGCTTCTTAATTGAAGTAACAGTTATCTAACAAGATTGAGAAGTGTTAGATGCATCTAACTCGCTGGTAATTTACAATAAAACAATCAATCAAAACTTGGTCACGACTCAACACTAAATGCTAAGTCATGGGGACCATCATCCTGGTTTCATTCATCAATTATCACAACCTTGAAGTCAAAATCCAGCTACTAGTATTAACTTGAACTTTACATTACAACATTAGTTACTTAAAAATCATACCTAAACCCATTTTTACATTTCATAATTACTTTCCATCAAAAATAATAACAACAATTAGATAAAGGTGTCCATAAAACTATCTTTGAACCAGGAAGGTATGTAGGAGCCTCGAGGCCATGCAAAATTTCAAAGTAATGGAACTTGATGGTGTTCTACACTTTTGGGTACATGTCCACCACGCCATCAGTAAACATCATCTTCTCTTCTATGATAATCCTCAAACATGCAACCTTGAGTTTGTTCAAACATTGAGAAGGGAGTTTCTATACTAGGGCCACTGGACGCACTTGATTAACCATCAGTGTTGGAGGTTGAGGAGCTGTAGGAGTCACCATTGTTCTGGCTGGATCAGGTAGCGCTTTACAGCCCTGCTCATATCTCCTCCTCTGCAGAGTCTGATCATCCTCTGGCTAGGATACAGACACCGGCAATTTAGACCCCGAGTTCTCCTCACCTTTAAACTCCGAAGTGGTGAGGTGGGTGTCATTGATACCCATGCTATCAGAGTTGTCATCTGTTAGACGTTGTTATGCAAGAGCATTTCCCTTTTCTATAGGCTTCCTCCTATCGAAGGAAGTTTGTCTTGTGTAGCTTGTCGGGGTGCAGCACCCTCATTGATCACTATCCCCGTGCTCTCTTCTAGCGTAATTGATTTCTACGAGGAACCTTTAGTCTGGTCATATCTGTAAAACAACACTAAACAAGTCAATATGTTAGAAGTAGGTCAACAAAAATTGGGCTCACTGAATGTTGTAGAATGAAATTTCAGATAAGTCAGCACAATTCGAGGAGGTACAGGGCCTTTCGATGATTCTCCGAACTAAAAGTAGCTCGCTGAAAGTTACAGAATATTTTCCTAAAATTGGGGCTGACAAAAGTCGATTGCAATGACATTCGATGAGTCGGCGAGTAAAATCAGCAAGCTCAGGCGTATCGTTAAATGTTACATAATCAAATCATCAAAAATGGAGAACAAGAAGCTGATCGAGGGGTCACTTGTCGAACCGCTGAGTCATTCGACGAGCTCGACTAAGTTCGTCAATTGGTCTCTCATGCATGTTTTTTATCCCGACCTTCAATTTTAAATACCCAGCCCACGATCATAAAATAAAAATCTATTCTTTGAAATTAAGCCAAGACACATATCAATAATGACCCCAAGGTACTTAGACATCCCTCTATTAGTCTAACATTGTCCAATAAACATCTTTTTCCCTTAACAATGATGTCACCCTCTCTATCATTGGGCAAATTCAGTTGATTTGTATAATTTGGGCTAGTCAGACTTCAGCCATACCAAACCCCACAGAAACTCAATACACACCCACGATTTTAATCAAGTTACACACAAAATTAAACAATTATGGACTAATCACAAAACTACACAAGATACGATAGAAGCACTTAATTAAAAATCAACCAACTACGCAACATCATGAAATAGATTCAATAATATTATGATCATGCATCAAAACTATAAAATATTCAAGCCAAATTCGGGACACCAACCTCAAAAGTAGATGGAGACAAACACTAGGCAAGCAACTACGGAAGCAAAAATGCAAAAATTCCCCCAGCAATCGATCCCCACACAAAAATTACGAGCAAAATATTATTAATATGTAAAGAGCAAGAGTACAAGAGTCAAAAAAGATGATATGAAAGGGAATTTGGAATTTAGAAGGGTTGAGGTCCTTTTGACTATTCAGTTCACGCCCCAATTAGCGGTATCAACTTATGTCGCCAACCAGGTGATGCGCCGAATGGTGATGTAGTTTGCCGATCTTTGCTGAAATCCAGGCAGTTGGTTGGGCAAACGGCGGTCCAGATAGGGCTCACTGACCTGTTCGGCCAGTCACCGAACGGTACCTTACCTCACTTAATTGCTTCTTTTCCCAAAATTTCAAATTTTCAACCTGCACATCTTACACTCGTTATTCAAACAACAACATTAAAAACTGAAAACTTGGTTTACTTCTCGAGAAAAGCCTTATTTAATGTCATGGTACGACGAAGACACACTTTTAAGCTTTGTTCTTTATGTTAACCATAGTATTACTCGGTATTCCTCCTTATGGTCTTGGGTTCAAATGAGTCAAGATTTGACTAATTTGTGTTTCTAGCTGTTTAATTAATACCAAATGTGATGTAACTATTTGGTTTATAGATGAGACATCATCTTTCATTTCCTTTAGCACCTTGTACGATCCTTCCACTTTATTAAGAATACATGCAGGCATAACTTCGGTGCAGAAATTTTCAGAAAGAGCCCTTTGCTCTTTTGGCTTTTGATATTTATGGGGAGGTACATATCGTTCTTTGTGACCGACCCTCTCTCTCCAATTCGTACCAAGGTCAAGTCATTCCCTATCTTGGTCTCTCAAACCATCATCACGCTCTCTATTCCAACATTGATTCCCACCAGGCCTTGGATAGTTCGGGCGGAAACGTCCTCATGTACTTTTTCATTGTACGTAGCTTCAAAGTGTGCTTCATCGGGACTTACTCCACTAACTCCGACTGCATTCACAGCCTTAGAACAACTTCCCATGACATGTTTCGACAATAGGTCCATTTGGGTCATCATCTTTGCCATGTTTTAATCCCGCTCTTTGTCATTTTCTATTTGTTCCTTTGACATCCTAAAGGTTAAAGGAGACACCTGATCTTCCCTAGTATACCAAGCGTCGTTAATCTTTTTCATCCCATCAAGAAGAGTAAATGTTATTTTAAAATGGTTGTTGCATGATTCCTCCTTGGACAAGCTGGTCAGTTACACCCTTGTTAACTGAGTCTAGACTCCGGTAGAAGTGTGATAACAACATATTGTTTGGGAGTCCATGAGTTCGACATTGGAGCAGCAACTTCTGAAACCTCAACCATGTCTTATGCATTGGTTTACCATCCTATCGTTTCATGTTCTGAATATTATATCTCTATGCCATCATCTTTGAAGGAGGGAAAAACCTTACATAAAACACATCAGTGAGCAACTCCTCCCAAGAAGCGATTGAGTCCCTTGGTAAATCATCCAACCACTTCGTTGCCTCCTTCATTAGAGAAAAGGGAAACAAACGAAGTCAGACCAAATCCTCAGTGATGTTCTTGAAGGAGAATAGCCCACACACGTCCACAATGTTTTGGATGTGTTCATGAGGATCCGCAGTAGCTAGGCCTCCAAATAAGCCCTTCATTTGCAACAGCTGCAACATAGTGTTAGTCACATGAAATACTACATTGCTCACAACCGGAGGCAATCGAATAGCACCAATACTGCCCAACCAATGTCATCATTGTGTCCATGTTGGCTAGCATTTCTCTCCTAAACACTCATCTCATCACTTGTTTACGAGGAGCCAATGACAAGCAAAAATAAGTTGATTCAACTAAAAAAAAATTAGTTCATAACTAAACTTCACGAAAATAATTCTAAACACCACTCCCTGGCAACTTCACCATCTTTTATAACACAACTACATTTTATCCAATTCTAAGTGTATGCAGTAAAAATAAAGTATAAACCCACCTAAGAGTTGGGGTCGATCCCACAGGGAGTGATATAGTAAAGAATTCGATTGTGAAGTTAAAGGAGTGTACTAATGTTTTGTAGGAGTAAACATTTTTTAAACAATTAAAGTAAATGGTAGGGGTTTGACAACTAATGTCAATTAGGAGGGTTAGAGTGAGCAATTAACAACTACTAGAACACGGGAGTAATCAAGTAGTGAGGGATCCTTGGGAGTGTTATCAATTGAACACCAATTTAGTTTAATGGGTGATTATTATTTACTGATAGTCATTTAATCTTTGTGGGTAGGCTAGGCCTTAAGTGTAATAGCTATTTCTTAATCAACTATTACGAATAAAGTGAGTTCTCTCGAACCTCGACAAGCCCAAAAGTTATAAACATCCCAAATCTCAATAAATCTACTTTTTCAAGCAAGATTAGTAATATTGAACTCAGACCCACATTCTCAAGCTAAGTCCACAATAAGCCATCACTACAATCATCAATTATAAGTTTTAAATATAAAATTTCTTTCTCAAGCAAGCTTTGAATGCTAATCTAGAACTGCATTTGAAACTCCAATTCATTAATTAAAACACAACTATTAATTGTACACATTTCAAATCAACAATAAAATAAATAAATACTAACACCCATAAGCTAAATGAAACATTAAATCACATGATCACACCCCCAAGAATGGGGGTTTACACCACACATAATCAACAACAACAAATCGTTACTAACTATGTTTTCAATCATCTTGGGCAACAATCCACAAGTCTTCAAAAGAAATTTAACCCTAAATCTACTCAAAAACTTAATGAACAATGTTACGGAACAAAAACCCATAATTCCAGAGTTCAGAACTTAAAACTCCGAGAACTACCTAAAAACTCCTTTTTCTTCTTTTGAAAATTGCATCTATACGTTCCCAGATTTTCAGTTTTGGAGTCACTCGGTGAAATAAGTCAAGATTTGGCGATCAAGTGGACGATCTGTCGAGTGCTCCTTTCCATTGCCTTCTTAGCTTAGCTTTTCACCCCTTCCCTTTTATGACTTAAGGGGATCAAAACTTTCATCACCGATCCGTTCTGCACTTCGGTGAAACACCATTCTACTCGCCGAGTTGGCTTTGTCCATGGGCTGCCTGTTCTAACTTTTGGCGATATGAAGAGCCACTCAGCGACTTGCCAAATGGCTTTGGTGAGCCTCAGCCTTGCTTTTCTTCAGATTTTTCAATTTTTTCACTCTATTTTGCTCGTTATTGTCCTTGTCTTGCTCTTGGGCCTTCATTGCAGAAAATTAGCATTTAAAATCAGTTTAGAGTATGAAATAGGTATTGAGGATACTAAAACTCTAAATATTAAGCCCTAAATGATTCGAAATCACCAACTCATCATAGTTTAATTTGTTAGCTGATAATGGCTACTTGAATAAGCATGATTAGTGTGAGTAATGGAATGTCATACATTGATCCTTGCATGTTAGGTAGATGTTTTTTTAACAAAAGTGTTGTTTGAGATAGCTATTGCAATCTAGTATTGTATCTCTAGTATTTGAGCGTCAAGTGTTTTGTTTTCATCGCTTGAGCACAAGAAATGGTCCTAAGTTGAGGGTGTTAATGTTTCGTTAAATCATGGCACATTTGATGCTCAAAACTAATGATTAATGCAAGAACTAAAGTGGTTTTATGTAGATTGGGTGTGTTTGCTAGTGTTTAGACAGGTTTACACTTGTGGGGGGAAGATGGAAAATAATCGTGAAAGAAATGAAATGAAAGAACACCACGGAGCCCCCAAACAGGCCGTGGTCTTTGTTACAAGCCCTTCTGAGGCTCGTGAATACGAGATAGTGAGCATAAAGAAACTGACCAAATTCCAAGTGAAAACCATGGAGCCCAGGATAGGTTGTGATTCTCTTAGCGGATCATCTGGTGGCCCGTGAGGAATGGCATCAATGAAGATTTGTGGATCTATGTATGCAGTGAAAATCACTGGACCCTAGACGGGCTGTGGTGAAGTTGACGAATCGTTATGATGTTCGTGAAGAAGATGATGAAATTCCAGTGAAGATCCAAGTGAAAGCTCAGAACCACGATGATCAACACGGCCCGTGGTGATCAAGCTGGGCCATCTAGTTGCTCATGATCAATCTCAAGAAATGAATTCCCACGGCCCATGGTGCTCAACACCACAAGACACCTCACGAGCCATCAGGTGCATGACGGGTCTTCATGCAGCCAGTGAAGCCTTGCAAAAAATCAGTCCTACTTCATGTAGGACTCATTTTGAATAGACTATTAGAATAAATTAGGTTTATATTTTGAGGATATCAAGTCATTGTATGAACAAAATGCGACTTTCCTTATTTTAAACATTGATTTTATCGATTTATTTCGGATCAAGACTTGAAGCTTTGGACTACTTGTTTGAATATCAAGCTTTCTTTAAATTTGCAATCCTCATAAGTGATTTATTTTAATATATTTAACATATATTATTGCTTATTCTGTTGAAATCATGAGTGGATAAACACCTCAACTAGAGTTGTGGGAACCATTATGAAAATCTAAGTTTAAATTCGCAAAACAAGTATAGTGCAATTGTTATTTGCAAAACATGATTCATACTTTCAATATCTATTATTTTTAATGAGTGCACACATTAGAACTTTCATGTTTCTTCTACTTGTTCGAGAGAAAAGTTGTAGTTAGGAAAAAGTGAATTAATCTGGTTGTTTTGAGTGAAAATTTGAATTCGAGAGAAGAGATTCTAACACCAAACATGTGAGGTTAAAAATAGATAACACTTTAAAACCAAGAGGATTAGAGTGAAACTTACCTAACAAGAATGAGAAGTGTTAGATGCATCTAACTCGCTGGTAATTTGCTATAAAACAATCAATCGAAACTTGTTCACAGCTCAACACTAAATGATAAGTCATGGGGAACACAATCTGGTTTCATTCATCAATTATCACAATCTTGAAGTTAAAATCCTACTACTAGCTCCTTCTCTCGTAAGCTCTTCTTGGAGGCATGATTCTATAAACATATAGAGCATGAATTAGAAGGAAAAATTATAAAGTTACACACTATCGCACGACTTAGAGTATGAAAGAAGTGAAGTATTTCTTAAAATGTTTCATAGCCACTCATTCATAAATGTGGTGTGCTTCACACCCATGAACAAGATTCTACTTAATGTGGCTTCAAGACAACCTAAGTCGCTTGACTATGATATTCTCAATTCAAGTTTGTAATGACCCAAGATTAACCCCTAGATGTGACATGGTTCCAAGACACACGAATAACCCAAAGCTACACACATGACGTAGCACAACCCGAATATAGCATACATAGCTAATGAAATGGAAAGTCGAATAGAGTCTCAATAGCTATCATATCAAATAGAAGACTCTTACACATAACTACATAAGCACAAATCTAACATTCTATCTCAATGCCTCTAAATCATAGTGAGATTCTAGGACAAGCCCCTACCAAAAGGGGAGAAATTAATTCATTTAAGTAATTAATAACTTTGATTTGAAAAATAAATGTATTTGTTTTCTTTTATATTTCCTTCCCTACCAAAAGGGGATAAATTCTAGTCGAAAAATAAATTTATTCATTCTCCTTATTCAACTTTCTTTCTTTTAGCTTTTTTGGTATTTATCAAAATATGTAATCACGAATATATGTTTTACTGTATTCTCTTCCACATTATATTTATTGTATTTCCTTTTACTTATGTGTTAAAAACAAATTAGGAATAAAACTTATTAAGTTTCCAAATAAAGTAGAAATATGATAGGCTATATTTATGTATATGTCATATTGTCATTTATTAAATAAAAAACGAAGTAGGAATGCAACTTATTGTTTTCCCCCATGAGCTAGGAAGAAAATTTATTATTTTTCCAAATGGGCAAGGAATACAATTATTAATTTCTCCCATGAACTAGGAATACAATTTATTAAGTTTCCAAATGAAATAGATTATAAAAATTTCCCACATGAACTAGGAATACAATTTTCTTATTTCCCAAATATAATGAACTAGGAAAGCAATTAATTAACTTTCCAATTAAAAAAGAAAATACGGTAGGTCATCTCTATCTATAGTTTTCTATCACTCAAACCTTATTATTCACTTTTTTGTGCTTTTGTTTTTGTCAACAACTCAAAAAAATCTCAACATTAATTTTGTTTAGTTTGTTCTATTATTATTTTTATTGAACAATGAGTAACTCACATGATTATTCTCTTGGTGTTGTTATAACTAATATTAGTGATCGTCATTCGATAGATAGAATCTTAAGAGCAGGTGTAGAAGAAAATCTACAAGGTGAATCCGAGGCTTACATGGAGGAAGAGCAAGATGAAGATATATCGAGGTACTATAAAATAAGAATTCATCATGTTGTTGTGCATGAAGTGTTAGAATATGCACAGCGGAAGCATTTTTCAGCATCACAAACTTATATAAAAGCATAATAATGTAATCTAAATAAATTGTGAAACTCTAACCTTTTGTAGCTTTCACACAACTCGTTCAGGGACTGGGACTCCAGAATTGCAGTCTTCTACTAATTCCTGACTAACTTTCTTAATCAAGTCTTGTGTGGGCAAGAAATTTTCAAAAAAAAAGATATCCTTTCCTTGAGAAACACCACCCCTATTTATACTTTTCAGTATAAGGGAAAGGTTTGAAAGATGAAATGTTTCTAGTCATAATTAATGGTCATTAATAGTCATTAAATACCTTTAGGTGTATTTGGACACTGTTAAGTGTATCCAATAACCATGATCAATAGTCATCAACAACCATTAAATACCATTAAGTGTATTTTGACATGGTTAAGAGTATCTAACAACCATGATCAATAGTTATCAACAACCACTAAATATCATTAAGTATATTTAGAAAGTCATTAAACACCAAGGGTAATCAACAACCATTAAACACCATTAATAGCCACTAATAACCATTAAACACTATTATTTGTTTCTTTCATCTTCTAAGGAAATAAAACATTGCAGTATTTTCTTTTCTTTTTTCTTCTTTTAAGGAAAGAAAAAGTTTTTCTCTTTTAAACTAATAAAAGTCAAAACAAATTTATTCCTTAGCTGAAAAAAAATACTAACAATCCTTTTCTTTTCCGAACTCAATCAATTAATCAAGCATAGTAGGGACCACAAATTTATTAGCAGAGGCTTCCAATTATAATATTTAATTCATAAAAGCATGAATTAACCATATCATAATAAATCACAGATTGTACCATTAAAAATCTGCAACTGCACTCCTCTATTTAATTTCAATTTTTTTTCGTTACAACTTATTTAACTCCCCATGTTAGAATTACCGACACCAATCAATTAAATTAAACTTCTAAAAAATTTAATCCATTGATTAATTTAATCCTTTATCTTTATGCTTAAATTAATTCACGTGACGGATATACATATATAATCCACCTGCATGGTTTTCACGTGACTACTTATAAGAAACCATAAAGAGGTGTCTTCTTTCTCATATCCGAGATATGGTTCTATCAGCTAATTATTAATTCACGAATGTAATTTGTTATTATCCGATCCATTAGGAATTTTATGACTCATCATAGAGTCTCACATTTTAATAGATGAAAATAATAAAGCAAACTACACAAATCATAATAACTACATCAAGATTAAGAGTATAAGCTCATGTAATGGACTAGAGATATTATTTATTGAAATTCAGAACCTAAATGCATATCTCAATTTG
>JAJOOD010024591.1:0-56766 GCA_029582525.1 Solanum tacnaense | reverse complement strand
TTAGAAATCTTGAATTATTGTAGGATTTTAAACTTTAGGTTGTGAACTTTAGAAATCTTGAATTGTTGTAGGATTTTAGAACTTTAGGTTGTGAACTTTAGAAACCTTGAATTATTGTGGGATTTTAGAACTTTAAGTTGTGAACTTTAGGATTCTTGAATTATTGTAGGATTTTAAACTTTTGATTGTGAACTTTAGGAATCTTGATTTATAGAATATATGAACTAATTATTAGGTTGAACTTTAGAAATGTTGATAAAATATAGTCTTTATGAACTATTTAATTAAGCTTGAACATAATTTGAACTTAATTTGAAGTTAGAATTACTTGAAATCTTGAAACGAATTTTGAAAGTCTTTAAATTGTGATTTTTAGGTATTTTTGAATGATAATTTAAGTTTGTTGTTTAATATTTTGTGTAGCTTCTTTATAATGTTTTGGGATTGATTGGGTTGAATTGAATTGAATTGCTTTCGCAGGTGGGCAATAGAAACTACTATCAAAAAAATTGCAGAAAAAGTGACGGACGAGGTGGTTTTGTCCGTCGCTTTTCTAGATTTTATTTTTGAAAAAAACCCAGAATAGGTTTTATTTTTTGAAAAATCTAGTAAAGCGCCGGACGGGGTCTTTTAGTCCGTCGCTTTTCAAGATTCTAAAAAAATTAAAAATTAAGAAAAGCGACAGACTTCGTCTCTTTTTGAAGATTAAAAAGAATAAAGAAACGAAAGACGGCGTCACATTTGTCAAAAAAAATAAGAAAAGATTTTTTAAAAAAGCAACGCTATCCGTCGCTTTTTTGCGACTCAGTCCATCGCTTTTGAAAAGCGTCCAGCCAAAAAGCGACGAGATTGACTGCGTCACTTTTCCGTCGCTTTTGGCCAAAAAAGCGACGCAGTCCGTCGGTTTTTTCCATCTCTTTTTGAGGAATTTTTAGTAGTGGAGTCATGAATGTACCTTCCCGTACCTAAAAATATAGGGTTTGGTGTTAGAACGTCAAGGTACGAACCCCAAGGACAAACCATGGGTCCTTGAGGAAGGCCCCTAGACACTGCCTAGGCAGTGACCAACGGAGGGAACCGAAATAGAGACGTTCTATGCTAGTTGAGTCCGGGTTTCCCAAGTCTATCTCATGAGATGGAAACCTTTTACTACATAAGTTGAGTCAGGGTTTCTAGTTGCAATCTCCATATCCCATAAACAACGTGCCCCCGTAGGATATTTAGCTAGTGGATCCACCTAAGCTAACAAACCATGGTTCTACCTTAGGCAAGTAGGACAACCCTTTTCGGTGTGGGTAATACCGGGTGATCATGTTATAGCTCACATATATGGTCTCATGTCGGTTAAGGCTTATTCCCACAACAAGAACATGAATAATGAACTATGGTTACTTAAGAAGCTTTGTATATGCGTTCAAAGGATTTAAATATGATGAAGCTTTATATGTTCCATGGTTTATGACTTATGATTTCTAATCTCTTATACTATGTTTAACTTGGTAAATTGCATGTTTTGAAATAAAATGTCCCTTTTAGCATGTTTCTAATATTTTTATGCATGGCTATCATTCTTAGTGCATTTTTTTACTAACGCCTACTTTGCCTACATTATTCCCAAGTGTAGGATCCAGTATTTGATGTGATCATTCTTGTGGCCAGAGCTTGGATTTTATTGTGTTCCCGAGCTTGGTGAGTCCTCATGGTTAGAGGACGAATTTCCTTATGTTTAGTTTCTTTCATATACTTTCCCTTTTGAACATGTTGTATGGGCTAGGCCCTGTTTCATTCAAGATTGTAATTGATGGCGATAATGAGACAAAGTGTCTAGACTTCCGCTTTCGCTTATGAAAATGTTTTTAGACTTGAAATGTGTTTTATTCTTGTTATTACATTTACTTATGTTATGAGGACTAAGTGGCTTGTATGGAGTCTTTCAGATTTCTGTACGCCATGTTACGTTCAAGGGGTACCCCTGGGTCGTGACAATCACCATATTTCCTACACTTGAACACTAAGTTAATTGACTAAGAAGCTTATTGCGCACTGTTTAACCAATGACAAGTGGGTAAGTCATCTGTCATGATCTCACACATTGCTAGAGTTCCAAATTCGGCCAAAGATGACTCTTTGAATAGGCATCGACAAGACTTAGAAATCTCAGCTTCATCATCATGAGGGATAAGGGAGATCTCTCCATCAACTCCTATTAGTCCATCAAAGTCAAAACTCAAAATATCAGGGAAAACAAACGTTTTAGTCACTAGAGGCTTCAGATTTGTGAATTGGCATTGTAGGTCAAAATCATTTCAGTACAAACTTCCACCAAACACTAAGTTCGTATAAGTTTTGAGACATTCATTTTCCCTGACATTTTATTTCCTATAAAGTGAATCACCATGGTAATCAATTTTAATGTACCAAGTAGGTGTACTTATGACCTGAGGTATCTGCAAAGGCATTTGCAACACCATTGGATTATGCTCTACCTTTTAATCTGGTGAGAAGTTTCATCAAACACCTGGTCTACTTGGCCTTTCATTTCCCATGATTAAATTTATCCCAACTAAATGGAGGTTTATGTCTATCAAAGTGTTTAACGTATGTACTTCAAAATTAATTGCAATACATGATTTTCCATCACCCAAACAAGAAGCAATCTCTTCCCTAACCCAAGTAGTAGCTCGGTCCATTGTATCTTTTACCGCAACCTCTAGAATTATTGTTGGTGACAATCCCATGATATTGGATTTGCTGGAAGTTAATATATGGATATTGTCAAGTTGCTTAGACATAACTAAAAAATTGTCCTGCATCTCCTATGGCAAAGTAAGAACAGTCATGATTTGCGAGTGCACGATAGTATACTCTGGGGAGGTGTGTGTTCGAAAATGCAAAACTAACTTTTCCTTGAAATGATTCTATTCTCAAAAATTTTTGTTGCAATAGATCCAATGGAACCAATTGAGAGCCTCACCATCGAAATAGATGAATGAAGGAGGTAGCCAAACCTTCTCGAGGAAGCCAAAGTAAGCAAAGTATCGCTCGGCTTGAAAAATCCAGTCCTCTGGATTACCCATGCCTCTAAATAGATGTAATGCAATCACTGTCATATGAGTATGATTATGAAAGCACCATTGTAGCAAACTCAATAACTAGACCAACACAATTCAAACTCAAATAACCTATAGATATATTTCACTAACTCGTAATTGCAATGACAAAGGAATTAAAGACTAAGAGGGAGATTCAAGAACATAAGTAGAAGAAATCAGAGAAAGGAGATGAGAGGACTAGATATTTTTTTCTCAACAATTTTCATAAACCGTTCTTTCTCATCCGTCGACTTTTTAGATAGTTGTTAATTGGGCATGGGTCCCAAGTTCATCTTTGCAAAGGCCTTCCAATTATGTTGCTCCTTCTCAGCCCAATAACTAATTTTGTCACATCCTTATGGGTATCAGTATTGGGTCGACGCTAGTTCATAAAACAATGCCTAATCCATTCTTTAGCAATGTTTTGCTGGAGAAAGAATATTTTAAAAAAACGGTTGGGTTTGATTTACAAAGGAAGTACTATGACACCCCCAACTTAAGATTAGAAGTTCAACATCTGCAAAACATAAGAGAGATATTGGGTATATAAGTAAGCAGACCTTACCAATCAATGATGTACTTTAAAACCATGCGAGTGTAGGCCAAAAGCGGACAATATCACTAGTGGGCTGGACCATTATAAATTGTGTCAGAACCACTCTTGTGTTAGCCTTGTGAATGTGGGCTAGATTTTAACTTAGTTAAGGAAAATCTCGTTAATATTGAGGAAACCTCAATGTTGAGTCTAGGCAAAAACCCATTTGATGAGGGAAACCCACGGTGAGGATGTTGAGTCCATAGAAAGAGTGTATGTGACACCCTACTTAAGATTAGAAGTCTCACATCGACAAAATAGAAGAGAGATGTTGGATATATAAGTATGCAGGCCTTACAAACTAGTGACACATTTTAAAAATGTATGGACCTAGGTCCTGAGAAGATAATATCACAGTGGGTTGGGCCGTTACAACCCAATTCCACAAAGCAGCTCAAGATTAGCCCAAAAGCCTAGGGATCTACATTGAAGGTCCTTCTAGACAAAACTCAATGTTCTAGAGCTCACAGAATCGTCAAATTGCAATTTGAGGTCATCTTCTTGCAGTTTTGACTGAAGTCAACCATTCAAGTTTTAAAAGCTCCCAACACACAGAAACTTGCATAAAATAAAAACAAATGGACAGGTTACCAAACTGTCAATCTAGTCAAGTCATAAACACTTGGGGTTGCTATAAAAATGCTCTAAATGATATAAAGAAGGCAATAACAAGGAAATTATTTGGGTTATTATAGAGAATAAAATAATAAAATAGTGATTTATGCAAAAGCCTAGCTTTTGGGGTGTGTACACCAATAAAGAAAAGAGGAATGAACTAAAAAGTTCTTCGAGTACCACAAGCATCAATTAAATATTAAGTGAAATCATGGATGAAAGGATGAGGAGAAGAAAAACAAATATTAGTGGTAGATCATGATCTGCACATCCCTCGTGTGAAAATAAATGTTGGGCATTGAATGTGTAAATGATGTCTTGAATATGAGAATAAGGTGGAAACAAGTCAATGATATGAGCGGTAAGTTCAATTGAGGTGGGATGGCATTAAGGAGTTTTCTTAGTCTATTTGACCCTATGATACCCTACATTTTTCCTGAGCCTATGTTTAACCCACAAGTCCTTGGTGATTTTCAGACTTGGCAACCTACATTATTGGCGATTTACATACCGGGCAAGCATATAGTTCAATGTGTGTATACTTGAATTTCTTTGTGAGAGTGAGTGAATTTGTTTTATCTTTAATCTCTCGAAATTATATTCATAATTTTGAGTCAGATTCTCTTTTATGTGAGTGGCATTACACTTCCCAAGTGAATTGTGAGATCTTTATTTCAATTGGACTGCATGAATGTGATAAATTGTTGAGAATCCTTTGGCTAACCTTTAAAGTTGATGCCATTGACTTGAGATGAATTAAAATTGTGCTTGAAAGAACTATTATCCTTTATTTCTTCTTGAAAATTTTGTTTTAAATGAGAAGGATTTTGAAAGAAATAAAACCTTTGTCTTCCATTGATGGTGGAACAAATTGTAAGTTGTGCTTGTGTATAATCTATTGTTTTGTAGTCTTTTGTTATTTATGTTTATGTGTCTTAGAGTGTTATTATGCATATCATATATTATATGTCGGTGAGGTTAAATCCTTTTTTTTAGTGAATGATTTGCTCGAGGACAAGCAATAATTAAAGTTTGAGGGTTTGATAAGTGGTATTCTACCAACTTATTAAACTTATATTCATTAATTATATTTATATTTCAATGTTCTCTAATATGGAGGTATTTCTTGGAAACAAAGTTTGAAGGAGTTTATAATAAAAAAATCACTAATTATAGTGTCGTGAAATTTAGAACTGGTGTTTAGCCGATTGGTAATTGCATTCAGTCGAATGGATTGACATTCAATTAGTTTGAATAAGTGTTTCACCAGTTAAAATCTAGTTCCACTTGTCCCAGATGATATGAGTAGGCGTTAGAAAGGTGCTTCACAATTTGGAATAGGCGTTTTGCCACTACAAAACAAGTTAAGAGGTGGAAATCAAATGTAAAGTCATATTAGATGCTAGAAAGGCTTCCTATTGAATATTTCAAGGATATTACATGCTAGTGGAACTGGCTTTAAACTGGTTTCGCATTGAATATTCATAGTTATAATGTTTGATTTTCAGATTTGAATAATGTGGTTTTGATTTTGTTTTATGCTTTTTAAATAAATTGAATATTATCTTGTTTAGGATATATGTTTTTGGTTCTCTAATTGATCGCATGCTTTAATTGACTTCCAAGGGGTGATCAACCCAAGTACTTGTTTATTTATCTTTACCTTGCTAGAGAAAGAGGATTGAGTGTAGGAAACATTGATTAGCATGCTTTGAGAATTAACTAATGCACTAGAGCTCGGGAAGGTCTAGATCCAGGTCTAACCCTTATTTTAATGATTTGATCTAGAGATAGGATAATCCTAGTGTTGCCATATTGGGTTGTTTAATTTGCTATACTTTCTATATTTGAGAGAATTAGTCAAGATATATGTGCTTGTGATCGGGAGATACAAGTGGCTACTTTAGTATCCTAGGCATAGTTTATTTAGCCATGATTATCGAAATTATGTTTAGTTTTTTGTGATAGATCATTTGAGCATGAATTGAATCCCCATTCAAAAATATATTTGCTATCCTCCGGTCAAAATGTCTTTGATCGATCTATCGATCTAGCCTTTATTTTTGTTATCTTTGTTTTAGTGTTTGTCCCTTGTTGAGTTCAATGTAGTGGATTGTATTTCTTTATCTTTCTGACCACCCTTACAGTGTTCCTTGTGGGATTCTACCCCAACCTCATAAGTTGGGTATTGTTTTGCATACGACCGCCTACATTTCTAATTTAGGAGTGTAGTTGAGCATTGTCGCCACAATGAGTAAGAGCAAAATATGATGAGTTATGAAATCGATAGGCCAACAATGATTATAAAATTTGGATGTGACATAGGAATATAGGTTAAATGTGTAAACGTTCAAAATACAAAAAAATAGAAAAAAGGGTGTCACATCCTAAATATTAGGAATAATGGAGTAAAAGGAAGAGAAAAGGTTGGATATGAAAAGAAAAAGAAATCAAAATAAGGTGATAATGGTTTCAAGAAGGGCATAGTCATTATTCCCAAATGTATTCTATATTTCCCTTAAGCCTACATTACAAGCCAAGAAAGACCTATAGTGATTCTAATCTAACCATCGGTAAAGTCGGTATGATAATAATTAGGACAAGCATATGAGTTGTGTATGCATGGTTTAAATTTCATTATTATAGTGAGTATTTTGCATTGTCCCTCCTTAATGAATTTTGATTTGTGAGTGATATGAACTTCTTTGTGGTGAGGACATTAGGAGTGCACTACTAATTTATAATTATTGACAAAATTGTTATGGTGTATGCCAAGTAATTTTAGATATTCTGATGTCATTCTTTGATCCTTTTGAGTTGATGTGCTTACTAGTATACATGTGCACATACTTTGAGAAATTGTTGATTAATAGTTGTTGTGAGTGTTAATAGTTCTTGTGTCTGTAAATAGGTATTAAATGCGCCGGCATTAGACGTCTCATTCAATTCTTAGTAACTATCACACCTGCTATAGGTCGTCTGACAAAACGTCACACATGTTTTGGAGGGCTAGCTTTCCTCTTTTAAATTTAAAATTTCTTAGTATAAAAATATTATTTTTTTAGAATTTATTTTACTATCATTGTTCTTAGTGAAGAATACATTGATAGTGTATGATACAACTGATGAGTCCGAGATTTGGACTCATTTGGGGATTTGTTTATATATATTTAGTGTCCTAAAATGCTTAATTTGTGCCATAAAGTGATGTTAAAGCCTTGATTTTCAGGTATATGCATTGATGATAAAAGCAAGGACACTAACATGCAAAAAGGAACAAAACAAATTGAAGAAGTAAAGAAAGGCAGGCTTGATGATCTCCAAGAGCACTTGGCGAATCGCCGAATGACTATTTTGATCACCTAAAGTTCCAGTGTGCCAGCCCTAAGGGAATAAACCAAGTTGGCGATAGAAAAGGGGAAGTCTGTGAATCATCGAGCAGTTCTGTGATGCCAAGAGTGATCGCCCAAAGCTAAAGGACTTGAGGATGCTGAGAGCTAATGCAAAAAGTCGATAGAAAGAGCAGAGGGCGGTTCGCCAAACCACTCGGAGAGCCCGACTTACCTCACCTAATGGCCCTTCGTGGCTTATTTTTGAAAACTATAAATTAGATTTTGAACAGTTGGCTGAGTATGGTGAATTAACCTAGAACAATTTTCTCTTGAGTTTTTGATAGTTTCTTTGTAGACTTGAAGGGTTTTGAGACTCAATTTGGAGATTTTGCAAGTGGGTTTCTGATTTTCTTCAACTTAGAGCATTGTAAAGGCTTGAGTATTTTTACCGAGTTGATGGATAATCGATTTGGTAACAATTTTTATCTTTTTATGATGTTTAGCTAAAACTCCAATTCTTAGGGTGTGACCATGTGATTATGGGTTGAATTAGTTTATGGGTATTGTTAATTACTAATTTAAATGCTATATTGAAGTGGGTTTAATCCTACTTTTGTGGTTTAATTTATGAAATGTACCTGCAAATGCAGCTCTAGCTTGTGTTCCCCGCTTGCTCCAGAGAAAGATTTTAGAATTAAGATAATTGATTAATGATTTGTAGGTATTGGGTTGAGCTGGGTTCAGCTCGAAAGACTGAATCCTAAACCCAATCCTACCCATCTAGCTTGAGTGAGTGGATGAATTAAGGTGTGGGTTGTTGTTCATTGATATGCTTGTTGATGTTCGAAAGAAATCACATGATTTGGGATAGTTGTTCGAGAGAAATCTATCTCCCTTATAGTCTAACCTACCCAGTGATTTTTAGCTATTTACTAGTAATTTCAATAACTCATATATTGAAATTTTCCTACAATCGGTCACATCCCGAGAATTCATCTCCTTATTGTTATTTCAAATTATTTGTAACTGCGTTGTAGTTGATAATTGCAAACCAAATACCCCCCATCTGACATTCGTGTCACCCCTTTTTATTTGTTTCATGTCTTTTTCGACAATTCTATTCCTATATCTAGTTAGATCACATTTGTACTTCTTTATTGAATTTGAACACGTACCTCTCCCTGTGGGATTCGACCCCAACTCAATTGTTCGGTTATGTATTGCTTAATGATCGTTTGCACTTAGAATTAGATGAAGTGTATTTGATAAACTATAATTCATCAAAATGGTGCCGCTGCCGGGGAGTGGTGTTGTTTAAATTTTTTTTGGTGAAGTTGAATTGTGATCTTTGTAGTTATAGTTGAATCTACTTATTTTAGTTTTTGGTTTTTTTTTCCTTGTGTTAAACATATGAGGAGATAAGCGTTAACGGAAGTAATGGTAGCTAAGTGGGCCACCAAGATGATGTTGGAAACCTCAATGACGTAAATGACCCAATCCAAGTGGGTGGTGTTGGGGCCATTAGTTTACCTTCGGCGAAAGAAAACACTATTTTTCACAAAACAAGCAAAATGCTTTAGCTCCTACAATTGAAAGGATTAGCTCGTGAGGATCCCCATGAGCATATCTGGAATTTTGTGGATGTCTGTGGACCGTTCTTATTTAGGAACATATCGCAAGAATCAGTCCTTGTCAGGTTGTTTCTGTTCTCTTTGATGGGTGAAGCTACCAAATGGTTGGCTGAGTTACCGAGGGACTCTATCACATCTTGGGAAGAGCTGACCACAACATTTCAAGTAAGATTCTTACCCCCATCGAAGATGATGACTCTAAGGGATGGAATCCAAGGTTTCAAACACTTGGAAGGTGAGCCAATCCATGAGACACAACTGAGGTTTAAGAAGTTGGTGCTTCCGTGCCCAACTCATGAACTTCCAGATAATGTATTGATGTAACATTTCTATAGGAGCCTTGATTCAGTAAACAAAGGAGTGGCTGATCAACTATCAACAGGTTGTATAATGCAACAACCATATGCAGTTGCATCCCAACTCCTTGATTGCATGACCAAGATCAACAGTTCATGGTATACTCGGGAATACCAAGTCTTTCATCTCATTAATAAAATCACAAAAGAGCAGATAAAAAAGGATCAAGAGAGAGACCAAAACATGGCTAAAATGATGACCCAACTGGATATCTTGGCTAAAAATGTCATGGGTGTTGGTACAAGGAGTTGTTAATGTTGTGGGTGTTGGTGGAGTAAACCCCGATGAAGCAAAAGTTGAAGCGTTGTACAATGAGGAAGTGAACTTCCTAGCTAATCATGGAGAAGGTTATCACGCAAACTACCAAAGACCAGGTTTAAATAAAGGTTGGAATAGAGATAAGGGCTAGAGAGAGTGTGATAGAGAATGGCGTGATCGTAACGCCACTTTGAAGGAAAGAGAGAGGGAGAATGATATGTATGTTCCTCCCAACGAGAGTCAAAAACCCAATGAATTTGAAGGTGGCCAGACACAAGATATGCTATCACGCATTCTCAACAAAGTTGAAAGGTCAGACAAAGTGTTGAAAAAGATGAAAGAATATCTCTCAACTCTCAACTAGACGATGACCTCTCACTCAGTCTCTATTAAGCAGATGGAGACCCAAATGGGTCAAATTTCTTCACATTTGAATCCAAGATAATAAGGGAGGTTTCCTAGTGACATAATGGCAAACCCCAAAAATGAAGCTTGATTTGGTATCCTCGTCGTGCCACAATGTTAACTAAGGTGTTTCTTAAGAGGTAACCCAAGTTTTTAATGTTTTAGTTTTGATTTTGAATAACGGGTGTTGATTGTGCACATGAAAACTGAAGGGTGTTAGAAAATGGGAAGTTTGGCGAGCCAACTGTCCAGTCGGCGACAAGCCGAATAGGTCGGTGAGCTCTACTTGGAGCGTCGTTTGACCCACCAAGCCTGAAGTGGAAGTCTATAACACTCGGTGGGCTAGTTTCTTAATTGGCGACTCGCCGAACATGTAACACCTCGTAGTTTACTAGAGCATCTAGGGCTAAGTTGAAGGGTACAAGTCAAGGCCAAGAAGGCATGAGCCAAGGCAAAGGGGAAAGGGCAAACGAAAGAACCAAGGTTGCCCCATGCTTGCTATGACACTGCCTATGACCACAAGAGCCTAGACGGCTCATGGTGGCAACCACGGATCGTGGTGCCACCTGTGGTGGTGAAGCAGTGTGTCTTCCAAGCCTTCCCAATTTTGACTCCTCCATACGAGCTATTTTACAGCTTGTGAAGGGCTAGACGACTCGTGGGAGTGGCCGTGAAGTTGCCTTCAATTCTTTGAGGCAAAGAACTCAAGTCATAGCCACTGGTCCATGGACCATGGACAGGACCACTGCTCGTGAGCCCTGTCGTGGTGCCTTGCAGCACGGTTGCCAAGTGAGGGGTTTTTAAGTAAATTCCCTTTTAGTTAGTTTTAAGTGGGGTCATTTTGTATAGACTTTATACACTTATATAAACTATTTTACGTCTTTAACCATTCCAATTAAGTCATTAATTCCAAAACCCTAAAAGATCCCAAAGTTATTCATCTAAAAATCCTCTCTCAAGAAAACTCGAAGAAGAAGAAGGGTCAAAGATAGGTCAAACTTTACCATTCTTCCAAGATTTTTGAAGGATTTATAATAAAGATATGATAGCTTATTCATCCTTGGATTCTTCCATCCATGGATTTTCCTAGATTTCATCCAATTGTGAAGATAAACCCCAATTCTAGCTAGGGTTTCTTCCTATGTTGTGGACAGTGTTGAGTATGAATCCAATTGAGTGGATATTACTTGTTTATGATTGTTTTAGTATTGAATCATGATATTATGATGAATTTATATGTTTTCCATGGTTAACCCTAGTCTAATTTATGGAATTGATATTATTTGGGTTTATGCCATGAAAGGTGAAATTGAGAATCTATAGATTGATCTTCTAGAATTGATAACTTGTGTAGTAATTGTTCATGAATGAAAGCTTGTAGACATGAATTGAAGTAGATTATAGTATACATTGTGGATCATAACTAGGAAAGCTTGAAGTTGAATCTTTCTGATGATTTATGACTAGAATCACTTAATAATGAAGAATGTGATTATAATTCCTTGAAACCTAGGTATGAAAAACGATGGTAAGAGGTAAAGCTTTGAGAGTAAGGCTAGTAGTCATGAGTGTGGATGGTTAGGGCATTGAGAGTAAAGATAATATGATGAACTAAAAATGATCAAATGTATAAAGTGATAGAATAACTAGAAACATGGATTTGTTGTCAAGGACGTCCCTCCAAGGGTCATAAATTAAGTAAGAACTTTATAAGCTATCTTATGGGATGTATGCCTAGCACCGAGTGGATATTGAATTGAGATGGAAGCTTTTACCTAGTTGATTCCGGTTTCCAAGATAGGAACTCTCAGAAGTGGAGTCCAAGTTTCGCAAAGTATATCTCATGAGATGGAGTCCCTCACAAGTTGAGTCTGGGTTTCCTAGTAGAATCTTTGTATTCCATAACTACGTGCCTCGTAGGAAAGTTAGCTAGTGGGTCAAACTAAGCTAACAGACGGTTCTACCCTAGTTAAGTAGACCAACCCTTCTCGGTGTAGGTAACATTGGAGTGAATCATATGAAAGATTATATAGTCCCATGTTGGTTAGGGATATATTTCCAACTAGTACAATATTATTATGAAACTAAGGCATATTTAAAGAAGTATTTGAAAGTGCTCCAACTTAATTATGAACTAAGACATGCTTTAGGAAGTATCTCAAAGTGTTCAAACCTAATGAACTTAGATATGCTTGAGTAAGTATTTAATAGTGTTCAAAAGTAAACAAGGGGGGCTAAGATGTGCTTAAAGAAGTATCTCCTAGGGTTCCAATGACTTAAAAAGGGGCCTAGTTACAAAATCAAGGAGTATGAGTACCTCAAAGTGATACTTAGCATGGATCGTACTAGGGGGTCCTATTCATGCATTGCACAAGTATGACTTAAGGTTACCTAAGAAAGTGTTCTCTTATATGATGTATGTTTAGATTGGATTGTTCTATAGTTGCCTTCCTTGTTATGCTATGATTGACTAAAGGTGAGAGATTCTATTGGTCATGAGAATCAAGCTAAAGATGAAACCATGAGATGGTAAGTATGTATGATGGCATAAGGTGGTACTTAGTGTGAGTGGGATTATGGGGTCTTACTCATACATTGCACACGTATGACTTGAAGCTACTTATGAAATGGTTGTCTTATGATATGATAGTCTAGGTATGAACTATGTATTTGGACTATGCTTTATGATGACTAATGCTTACATTATGTCTATGTTGGAGATTATGATTATGATTATGTCATTATTTCATATGCATATAGTTTATGTTTCATGAAGTATCTCTTATTCTTGTGGATTATGTCTTATTTTTATTAACCCTTATGTTATGCTCTTATGATGTTATGCTAGCTATCATATTTACTACTTTTGTACTAATGCATACTCTTGCCTACATTCTCATCAAATGTAGGATTCGGTGATTTGACTTCCATTCTTGGAGATAGGTTTTTAGAAGTGCACGGAGTTGAAGACTTGGTGAGTCCTCATAGCTTCATGAATAAAGCGACAATTTCCTTTATGTCTTTTATTTTCATGTTTTGACACTATTTTATGGGATTTATCCCAAAGAGTTATTCAAAGTATTGTAGTAGATGATTTGAGACAAAAAAAGTGTAGTAAGACTTCCGCTTCATTTTATAAAGACTTTGATTGTATGAAAAATGTTTTAAAATTCCACACTTTTCTACTATATTATGTTATGATATGCTAAGGGCTTGTATGAGACCCCTTCGGGGTCAAGTACGCCATGTTGCATCTAGGGTGTACCCCTGGGTCATGACAAACTTGGTAATTAGAGCACAATGTTTAGAATGGTTCTAAGATAGTCTCAAACCACGTCTAGCAGAGTCTTGTTCATAAATATGAAGCGCGCCATATTTATGAATAGGAGGCTATTAGATGCTTAGGAAACTTCACTTCTTCATTCTCTAAGTCGTCCCATAGAGTTTAACTCTAAAATGTATCTCTCCTACTCCTTATATGTTGGTCTTTAGGATATGACCACTCGAAGGGCTCATGCTAAAAGGAGTGGGGGATAAAGGTTAGTTGTGATGCTAATTATGGCTATGTTACTAGAGAGACTTGATATGATAGACTTTGAAGTTGTCCTTAGTATGAATGGGTTGTATTATGGTTATGAGTAATTGACGGTAAAACCTGACTTAGTCATGATAAGTTTTGAGGTTTGTTGACAGATTTGATTAATAGAGTGTTTAAGTAATGCCTAGATGGGTTGAGTGAGTAGACTCCTCTAAGGAAGGAAGAAGTGTATTAACCTTGGTTTAGAATCATCTTGTGTGCTGGTGTGAAAGCTTAGTGATGACTTTCTCCGACCTTATAATTGAATGAAATGATTCTTAGAAGAGTCCATATAGGCTTACTCCCAAGGGGGAGATAATGTGCTTCGATAGCAAGGTCGTTGAGTGTCCTTGATGTTCATGAGTGAAGTTTTCTTGAAATTCTCACCTCGAGAGGTGTAGTGAGTATGTGAAGTTAGTCTCGGTTTAGTAGGCTCATATGAGATCTTGAGTGGTGTTGGTAAGGTTGCTTGTGAGCTAGAGTTGCTTAATGAGAACCTCTGTAATTTAGATGTATCGGTTGGGATCTTAGACAAGGAAGTAGTTTCCATGAAAATGTGGAGGAGTGATCTTTTAGTAAATATTTTAGTTGAGGGTGCTACTTGGGAGGCCGAGGGCCAATAAAGAAATCCCGATATCCTCATGCTTTTCCTTGTATTCCTCTTTTAGCTTCAGATGATAAGTTCCTCTTAGTTGTATTATGTGTTGTAGTCATGAGGGTTTATGTGTGGCCATGATTTCCCTATGTGATTCATGTTCATGAAAGCTAAGTCTTGATAGAAATTACTTATATGCATTGTTTTACCTCATGTTGTAGTGCATTGAGTATAGTTGCCTATTTAACTTCATGAGATGAATAGATGAGCATGCCTTAGTTCGGAGTTGAAAGATTCCTCTTTGAATAAATGATTTTTGAGAGTAAATTGCATATTAGCTCCTTGAGTGTATGTTGAGCATGTTTATCTTGGAGTTGAAGTTTTCCTCCTTAGTTGTGTGCATTTAGATGTGTTGCATGCATGATGGTCTACGAGTCGATAGTCGTTCCTTTAAGAAGTGCTTAGAATTTTCATTCGAGGACGACTGTCCCCAAGTGGGAAATAATGTAACACCCCGTAGTTTAGTAGACCATCTAGGGAAAAGTTGAAGGCTACAAGTCAAGGCCAAGAGGGCATGAGCCAAGGCAAAGGGGCAAGGTCCAAGGCAAGAGACAAGCCACCCCCATGATTTCCATGGCACTACCCATGACCACAAGAGCCAAAATAGCTCGTGGTGGCCACCACGGATCGTTGTGCCACCTGTGGTTGTGAGGTAGTGTGCCCCCCAAGCCTGCCCAAGTTAGCCTCCCACACGAGCCACTTCACGGCTCGTGAAGGCCTAGAGGGCTCATGGGAGTGGCCGTGAAGTTCCCTTCAATTCTTGGGGTTAAAAACCTCAAGTCATTGCCACTGTTCCATGAACCACGGACACGACCACGGCCAGTGGTCTTGACCACCGATCATGAGCCCTGTCGTGGTGCCGGCACCATGGCTGCCAAGTGAAGGGTTTTAAAGTAAATTCTCTTTCAGTTAGTTTTAAGTGGGCGTCATTTTGTATAGACTTTATACACCTATATAAACTATTTTAAGTCTTTAACCACCCCAATTAAGTCAATTATTGAAAAACCCCAAAAGATCCCAAAGTTCTTCTTCTCAAAAATCCTCTTTCTAAAAGACTCCAAGAAGAAAAAGAAGAAGGGTCGAAGCTAGTTCAGACTTCACCATTCTTCCATGATTTTTGAGGGCTTTACAATCAAGGTGTTATAGCTTATTCATCATTGTATTCTTCCATCCATGGAGCCCCCTAGATTGCCCCCAATTGTGAAGATAAACCCCAATTCTAGCTAGCGTTTCTACCTATGTTGTGGGTAGTGTTGAGTATTAATCTAATTGAGTGGATATTACTTGTTTATGATTGTTTTAGTATTGAATCATGATATTATGATAAATTTATATGTTTTCCATGGTTAACACTAGTCTAATTGATGAAATTAATATTATGTGGGTTTATGCCATGAAAGGTGAAATTGAGGATTTATTTATTGATATTCTAGAATTGATACCTGGAGTAATAATTGTTCATGAATGAAAGCTTGTAGACATGAATTGAAGTAGATTATAGTATACATTGTGGATCATTATTAGTAAAGCTTGAAGTTGAATCTTTATGATGATTTATGACTAGAATTACTTAATAATGAAGAATGTGATTAGAATGCCTTGAAACCTAGGTATGAAAGATGATGGTAAGACGTAAAGCTTTGAAATTAAGACTAGAATTCATGAGTTTGGATGGTTAGGTTTTTGAGAGTAAAGCTAATATGATGAACTAAAAATGATGAAATCTCTAAAGTGATAGAATCACTAGAACCATAGATTGGTTGTGAAGTACATCTCTTGAAGGGTCATGAATTAAGTAAGAACTTAATAAGCTATCTTGTGGGATGTATGCATACCACCGAGTGGATATTGAATTGATATGGAAGCTTTTACCTAGTTGAGTCTGACTTCAAAGATGGGAACTCTCACAAATGGAGTCCGAGTTTCCCAAAGTATATTTCATGCGATGGAGTCCCTCACAAGTTGAGTCTGGGTTTCTTAGTAGACTCTCCATATCCCATAACAACGTGCCTCGTAGTAAAGTTAGCTAGTGGGTCCAACTAAGATAACAAACCGATTCTACCCTAGGAAAATTGATCAACCCTTCTCGGTGTGGGCAACATCGAAGACGATCATGTGGTCCCATGTCGGTTAAGCCTATATTCCCAACTAGTAAAAGATTATTATGGAACTAAGTCATACTTAAAGAAGTATCTGAAAGTGTTCCAACTTACTAATGAACTTAAGACATTCTTGAGGAAGAATCTCGAAGTGTTCAAACCTAATAAACTTAGATATGCTTGAGTAAGTATTTCATAGTGTTCAAAAGTAAAGAAGAGGGACTAAGATGTGCTTATCGAAGTATCTCCTAGGGTTCCAATGTCTTAAAAAAGAAAATAGTTTCCAAATCAAGGAGTATGAGTATGAGGACCTAAAAGTGGTAATTAGCATGTATAGGATTATGGGGTCTTATTCATGCATTGCACAAGTATGACATAAGCTTACCTAAGAAAGTGTTATCTTATATGATGTATGTTTAGATAGGATTGTGCTATAGTTGCCTTCCTTGTTATGTTGTTATTGACTAAAGGTGAGAGATTTCCTTGGTCAATAGAATCAAGCTAAAGATGAGACCATGAGATGGTAAGTATGTATGATTTCCTAAGGTGGTACTTAGTGTGAGTGGGATTATGGGGTCTTACTCATACATTGCACATGTATGACTTGAAGCTACTTATGAAATGGTTGTCTTATGATATGATAGTCTAAGTTTGAACTATTTATATGGACTATGCTTTATGATGACTAATGCTTACATTATGTTTATGTTGGAGATTATGGTTATGATTATGTCATTATCTCGTATGCTTATATTTTATGTTTCATGAAGTATCTCTTATGCTTATGGATTATGTCTTATGTTGATTAACCCTTATGTTATGCTCTTATGATGTTATGCTAGCTATCATATTTAGTACTTTTTTACTAACACATACTCTTGCCTACATTCTAATCAAACATAGGGTTCAGTGATTTGAGTTCCATTCTGGGAGATAGGTTTCGAGAAGTGCAAGAAGTTGACGACTTGGTGAGTCCTCATAGCTTCGAGGATAAAGCCATCATTTCCTTTATGTCTTTTATTTTCATGTATTTGAGTCTATTGTATGGGGGTTTTCCCAAAGAGTTATTCAAAGCATTGTAGTAGATGGTTTGAGACAAAAAGTATAGTAAGATTTCCGCTTCGTTTTATAGAGACTTTAATTGTGTGAAAAATGTTTTAAAATTCCGCATTTTTCTATTATCTTATGTTATGATATGCGAAATGCTTGTATGAGACCTCTTTAGGGTCAAGTACGCCATGTTGCATCTAGGGTGTACCCCTGGGTCGTGACAGAATAGGTCGGCAAGCCCGCTTTGTCTACTGTTTGAACCCCTAAATTTCCTGGAGGTCCTGTAAAACTTGGGTTGGTAAAGTACCACTCGGCGCATCGCCGAGTGGGTCGGCGAGCATGACTTACTCGGTCGAAGATGCAGGGAATTGAAAGGTTTTAAAGGCCAAACAGTTTAAAATTTCAAATTCTTTCATTTTCTCTCATTTCTAACCCAGTGCACTCTCACCCGAACTTTAAATCTTCAATATTTTATTCCATGTACCCGTTATTCTTGTGTGAAATCATGTTTGGGATTGGAATACTTTGCCGCCTAGCTTTTGAACTTCGACATTCGGTATACAAGTTGGTTTTATGAACCCTGTAATTTATTTTGTTGTTAAACTCAAATACAATTGGTAAATGTATGATGATATGTGTTGGATAATTGCTTCAATTGTATTTTATGTGTCGGATTGACCGTAATTTGTTAGAACTTATGCCTAAGTGCTTAAATAGATCAATTCCCGTGTTTTGTGCATTAAAATGGGTTTTAAAGTGTTGGGTTGCGGTAATTTTGTAATGGGTCTAGTTGGGTGAAGTCTACGTAACCTCAAGTTGTGCCAAATGATGTAATTTGCCCAATGATGGAGCGTTCGACATCATTCTTAAGGGCAAAAGTCATCAAATGGTTTATTTTGGCCAAATCGGGGGAAGTCTGAGTACCCTGAGGGCATGGGTCATATGGTTCTCATGCTAATTGAATATTGTGTGTGTTTGATTTTGAATTTTGGGGTTGCAGGCTTGATTTTGGGAAACGGGCCTGAAAACTGGTACATTGGGCCGTTTGCCAAGCTTCATCGAGCTCGCCGAATGGTTCGGCGGTTCGCCAAAGTCCCCCTTTGATCACCCTTAATTTCATATTTTGGCTACCTTGATTCTGTACCTTTCAGTGAGAAGCCTGAGCTCGCCGAGTTCACTCGGATACTCGCCAAAAGATTCCTTAGATCACCTTTTATGCGCCCTTAACCCTTAAAATACACTGTAATATTTGGCGGGCTAGTCAACGCTCGACGATTGTTGTCAGTGATTCACCGAATGGCCCTGAACATCGCCGACATGCCTTCTTTCTGATAATTTTTTAAGTTGGTACTTTTGGCGAGGTCCATCTGGCTCACCTAAGTGACTCGGCGACTAGTTCGGCGAGTCTTTCTGCAACTCTAATTCTGTAATTTTCTTGAACCATTTCTAACAGTTTTCTATGTGTTTTGCAGATATGGCTAGAAAAAAATTCAACAATTGTGGCATCCCCCCCCCCGCCCGAAAAAGGGCACGGGGAATTGTGATCAATGAATGACCAGCTGCTTCCAAAGAAAAGAGAAAAAAGTCACCTCCGAAGGGAGGCAAGGGCAAGGGAAAGTCTCCCATATTTGAGACACTGGAGCATAACTCTGACAGTGAGGGAGAATCATTTGATTCTCATGCTTCATTCTCTGAGCCTAGGATCATCAGTTACTACAATCCCGGTGAGCAGAGATTCGTGCAAAAGCTCGTATTGATCCGTCTAGGATTCCGGAGCCAACCCCTCCTGCTTCAGACTCAATGTCACCTCCATCATAGACGGTGGTTCCAGAACCACCAGTTCGGGTCCTACTCCCCGGTTAAAAGTCGAGGGATTGAGGACCATCTTAGAAGAGAAGCGATTGTCCACAGATGGTTTAGTGGATAGATACCCAGTTTTGTGGAACACTCTCCTATTCCACAGGTTTGAGATCTTCACCAGGCTCCATGGCCCATACATTCCCACCTGGGTCCGGAAATTCTACACTGCCTATGGTGATTAAGTACCCTAGGGAATGAAGAAGGCCAATGCCTTCAGACCGGTGGAGTCTGTGATTGTCCGATAGAGGACTGTGAGATGCAACAACGATGATATCAACACTGCACTTGAGACGACTACAGGCTTTGAGCATGAGTACCCGAGTATGATCACTGCAAAAAACCCTAGATGACCTAAAGGGATGAATAGCTCCCCTTATTTCTGACACCACCCCGAGGTGGATTGAGGCTAAAGCACCTATCGAGAAGAATAAGTTGAACATAGTAGCTCAGTACTGGTTTGGGTTCATCAACAACTATGTCATTCCATCACAGAATGAGTCCATTCTCCGCTACCCAAAGGCGGCCTATCTCGGATCTATCAGAGCAAGGAAGAGGCTGAATGTGGGGTTGATTATAGAGAAAGAGATGGCCATGAGGGCCAAACAGCGCCAGACGTCCCTTCCATTTCCAGTACTCATTACAGAGTTATGTCATCGAGCGGAAGTTCCTATTGACGAGAAGAGGGATGTTAAGGTTACACCTAGATCTTCAACCGACACACGGCGCATAGAGGCCGAGTACACATGGGATTAGACTGATAGGAGGAGAGTAGCTCCGGTGGATATATCCCCATAGGTTGATATTGATTCTTTACTTGCAGAGGCAGCCTTGCCTACTCCAGCCTCTACGCCTTCAGGTACATCTACTTCCACTCCTTCCCAAGCCCCGAGTTCTTCTTCTACTTCCCAAGCCCCTAGAGCTGCTGCTGGTACCAGTGTCTCGAGGACCCCGATCACTCAGACCATGTTTCTCAAGATGGGGAACCTAGCCCATTATACCGATATACGGGCTTCTTGGCTAAAGGTCGAGGTGCCCTGGATGATTGAGAGAGCTATTACAGCTACACTGACACCTCTCTGGGCACCCATTAATGCTCTCATGACGACAGTAGAGATTTGTGAGAGAGATCATGGAGCTACGCATGAGGTGACAACCTTAAAGGCCACAATTGTAGAGTTGAGAAATGATGTGGACCAACTGAAGCCCACTAATATGTCTCTGATTTTTAGGACTGTGGAGATCCCTGATGACCTGAGCATATATATTCCACCTCATTCTGATGTGCCTCCGGCTACCACCAGAGATGAGGTTAAAGCTGATTATGTGGCTGCAGAGTTTGATGCTGAGATCGATGAGGAGCAGTTTAGTGTTCAGGAGGAGACTATGTTTAAGGGCCTAACTGAGGTAGAGGAGGCTATGGTACATGCTATTGTTCAGACCTCCTTGAGGGATACTTCTGTGCCAGGTTCTAGTGCAGCTACAGTTGATGAGATGCCGGACACTGATGCCCAACTACTGAGTGTTACACCGGGCATTGATGCCCCGAAAGACGGAGTGACTGAGTAGACATGATCATTTTTACCTCCCTCTCTGTTGTTTTTATTGATTATTCTTGTTTTAGTTGCATTTGAGGACAAGTGCATTTTTTTGTGGGTGGGGTGAGGTATTCCCATACCTACCTCTTGTTATTCTATTTTGTTTGTGAATATTGGTTTTGTTGATCTATATATATTTTTTGTCTTAATCTTGTGGATTCTTAAGCTTGTTGCCCTTTGTTTTGAATGGAAATTGTTTTTGAACCTAATTTTAAAAAATTTGCCACCGTTATTGTGTGCGATTATGGTTGTTCTTGTGCAAATTTGAGTATCCATTGTGATCAATATTGATGACTTGAGTAGTGCTCTTAATTGAATGAAATGAATGTGTGGCTATGATGAGACCAATGAAGTTGCATAGACAATGTGTGAACCTTTAGCATCTCGTTGTGACTAGCCGGTTATCGAATGAGTCTCTTGTGATAAACATTGCACACTAGCTAGAAAGTGTGGAGTTATGTTTGACATTGGTGCCAATGCCTTGTGTGATGAGATTACTTTGAACATTGTTTGTGATGACACCTAGAATATTCCCCGTTGGTCCGGTTGACTAAGTGATGCAAGAACTTGAAATGATCTTAAGAAACAATTTTGAGGAGTGAAACAATTTGACAATATACCTCTTTTGTGGAAGAAACTTATCCTCTTGAACCCTCTTGAGCCTTATCCTTTTCTTGGAAGAAACATGAACAATTGTTATCCCTCTTTATCCATTTACCCATAACTTTCATGAAGTGTGGTTTGTTGAATAGCCAACCTAGGCCAAAAGCCTAAGTTGGGATGTGGTGAAAAGAGAAGGAAAATCAAGAAGTGTGAGAAATACCCCTTTGAGTAATGGTTTTGAAAAAGATGGAACCCCTCCATGTAAAAAAAAGAAAAGAAGAAAGCAAAGAAAAAAAGAAAATGAAAAAGTTGTGAAATAATGTAGTGGAAGTTGCAAAAGAAATGGGGTATCCCATATATCATGTGAAGTTGAATAATGGGGTAGAATATGAGCATGATTTAAATGTTAAAGAAAAGGAGGAAAAGTGATGTTCAGACCACACTTCATGAAGGTAGAAGCCACTAAGCCTAAATGACCATACCTTTACACTCAACCCCGTTACAAGCATTGAAAAGACCTTTGTGATCTAGAGTGAGCTGAAACGAATTTTGATTGGAAAATAAGGGTAAACATATGGGTGAAGTCATGCATGTGTTCATCTTTGTGAGTGTGAGAGTCATATGTTATTCCGGAACTCTAAAGTGTTGAAAAATTGTCTTTGAATATGGAATCATATTTATTGTGATGCATTTGAGTACCTTTGTTGAGCATGAACTTGTATTTGAAACAAGTATTGTTAACTTGAGTATCTTAGATAATGGTGAGTCACAATTTGAATCTTTGAGTGCACAATTGATCATTGCAGGAGTAAGTTGAACCTTGTTGTGTGCATTCATGTTAAATCTTATGCAACACTATTTGAGACATCCTTTCTGAACTGTGGATCTTGAGATTTACTTGAGGACAATCAAATGTTTAAGTTGGGGGTATTGATGAGTCCGAGATTTGGACACATTAGGGTCTTTGTTTATATAGATTGAGTGTCCTCAAATGCTTAATTTGTGCCATAAACTGATGTTAAAGCCTTGATTTTCAAGTATATGAATTAAGGAGCAAAGCAAGGATCCTAATAGGCAAAAAGGAACAAAACAAACTTAAGAAGTGAAGTAAGGCGAACCTGATGATCGCCAAGACCACTTGGCGAATCGATGAGTGGCTATTTTGACCGCCTAAAGTTCCTGTGTTCCAGACCTAAGGGAAGAAACCAAGTCAGTGAGAGAAAAGGGGCAGTCGGCGAATCGTCGAGCAGTTCCGCAATGCCAGAAGTGATCGCCAAAAGTACAGGACTTGATGATGCTGAGAGATAATGCAAAAAGGCGATAGAAAGAGCAGAGGACGGTTTGCCGAACCACTCGGTGAGCCCGCCTTACCTCGCCTAATGGCCCTTTGTGGCTTATTTTTGGCAACTAAAAATTAGATACTGAACAGTTAACTGAGTATGTTGAATTAGCCTAGAACAGTTTTATCTTAAGTTTTTGATAGTTTCTTATTAAGCTTGAAGGGTTTTGAGACTCAATTTAGAGATTTTGCAAGTGGGTTTCTGATTTTCTTCAATTTGGAGCATTATGAAGCCTTGAATACTTTTACCCAGTTGATGGATAATCAATTTGGTAACCATTTTTTATCGTTTTATGATGTTTAGCTAAAACCCCAATTTTTGGGGTGTGATCATGTGATTATGAGTTGAATTAGTTTATGGGTATTGTTAATTACTAGTTTAATTCCTATATTAAAGTTGGTTTAATCATTAGTTGTGGTTTAATTTATGAATTGTAGTTGCAAATGCATTTCTAACCTTGTGTTCTTACCTTTCTCGAGAGAGAGAGGTTTTAGAACTAAGATTATTGATTAATTGTTTGTAGGTATTGGGTTGAGTTGGGTTCAGTTCAAGAGAGGGAATCCTAAACCCAATCTTACCCTTCTAGCTCGGGAAAGTGGATGAATTAAGGTATGGGTTGTTCTTCATTGCTATGCTTGTTGATGTTAAAAAAAAATCACCTGATTCAGGATATTTGTTCAAGAGAAAGCTATATCCCTTATAGTTTAGCCTACCCACTGATTTTTAGCTATTTACTAGTACTTTCAATAACCCATATATCAAAAAAATTCTATAATCGATCACATCCCAAGAATTCCTCTCCTTATTGTTATTTCAATTTTTTTGTGACTGCGTTGTAGTTGATAATTGCAAACCAAAAACCCCCCATCTGACATTCGTGTCACCCCTGTTTATTTGTTTCATGTCTTTTTCAATAATTTATATTCATATCTCTAGTTAGATCACATTCGTACTTATTGATTGAATTTGAACACGTACCTCTCCCTGTGGGATTCGATCCCAACTCAATTGTTGGGTTATGTATTGCTTAACGATCGTTTGCACATGAAGTGTATTTGATAAACGTTAATTCATCAACGACTGAGGTTTATTCAACATTTGACTTGCTTATTTAAATCAATTTTTTTATTGTCTTTAATTTGTAAAGAAATTTTTAATAAATGAATACAATTGTGTGTCGTTTCAATCACCGTTAGTGGCTAAATTCCACAACCAAGGGTTGTGAGATCCATGATGATTTGACCTAAATAAGGATATTTACAGAAGAGAACCTATAGTTTGATAATATGCCTTGTAAGTTCTTTCATTTTAACAAATTTCTAGCGGTTACAAATACTATAACCTATCCTTGGTTTAACTTGCTTGAGAAAAAAAGGTGCAAAACCTAGTAAAAGAGCTTATAACAAGGATTGAGCGTATTAAAAATCGTCTAATGGTTGATAGTTTACTTAGATTAACCAACTCAAAATAAATGTCATTTACATAATGTCAACACATTTAGTTCGGTAGAATAAAAGTGACCCACATTTAAACTGGTTAACAAACAATTAAATGTATCATAAGGTTTGACAAACTGGCATACCAACACTACAAGGTTGAATTTCATGGTTACGTAACCCAAAATAATTCATATAGTCTTGGTAAACACAATCTTGATTACTCTCTCCATATTTTTTTCATTTTAAATCAGTGTTGTTGAAGTTAAGGAATACAATTTGATACAAAAAGTTATTGAAATCCCCCAAGCTTTTCTTTTCTTTGGAAATAAGCAACTAATAGTAAACAATCACATACGCCTTATTCCCTATGGGATTCGACCTCAACCTTGTTGAGTTCTATATTGGATATTTATATATGTTCTATGACTAGGTATTATTCATGCGTCACACATAGTGAACAACCTCATAAAGCTTTCGTATAATTATTTCCCAATATATGTTAACATGTAAAAGGTAACCAAAAAGTTATCTACTCATATCGAAATTTGATATGAAGTAACTAAAGTGAAATCTTTACATAGAAATTACAAAGTACTAATCTACATTAATGGTACATCTCCATCATGAAGTAGCGTTTGTACGCCTAATATATAGGAAATTTAATGAAATAAGTACATGCATATAAATTAATTTAATAGATCAATTGAATCACAAATATTAATCAATTCATTTATAACTGCCTTGTTTATGAACATGTTAGACAAAAATAAATCATTTAATGTATATGTCATGTACAAAATTTATAATTTCATTAATTCTATTAATAAATTATTTATTTTTTATATTAGTACCATGTAATTTATTTTAAAAACAGGCCTTGACATTTTTCATTTTGCTCTTTTGCTTACAATTTTGTGTTTGTTCCTTTGATTTTTAATAACACTTACTAAAGGAAACTTCTTGTCACGACCCAAGGTGGGTAATCTGAAATTAAGGATTACAAGCAATACCCACCTTGAATTTCAAATTAAAATTGTCAATTTCAAGAGCAAAAGTGGAAAAAACACCAAGAACTAAAGTATTCTTCACAAAATAAAAGTATTTCTCTTTCAAAGAGTCAGAAATCTCACATTATTTTCATATATCTTTTTCTCTCTCCTTTGGGCTATTTAAAGTTTCCAAAATTTAACTCAGAACTCAATGCATGACTCATTGATCGATGTTAGTCAGGCTCGCCGATCAAATTAGGTGAATTGCCAACCTCTTCTTAGCTCACCTACCTCTTCCTTTAGGCTACATGAATTTGAACCTCATTCGGCGAGCTCGTTTGAGTTTGTCTTTTGTCACGACCAGGGGTACCCTTTAGATGTAACACAACGTATAGAATCCCGAAGGACTCCACACAAGCGTCTTAGTCCTCAAAACATTAGTAAATAGAATAATTAGAGAAAACACCTTTCAAGTCTAAAAAGTTTTTCATAAATGAAAGCAAAAGTCTAGACACTTTATCTCATCATAGCCATCTATTAGAATCTTGGACGAAATAGGGCCTAGCCCATACAACATGTTCAAAAGGGAAAGTCCATGAAAGAAACTAAAACATAAAAATCTCATCCTCGAACCATGAGGACTAACCAAGCTCGGGAAAATAATCAAATCCAAGCTCTAGCCACGAGAATTACCAGCTCGAGAATTGGACCCTACATTTGGGGAAAATGTAGGTAAAAGTAAGATTTAGTACAAAAATGCACTAAGTATGATAGCCGTGCACAAAAACACTTAAAACATGCTAAAAGGGACATTTCATTTCAAAGCATGAACTTTACCAAGTTTAAAGATCCTCTTGGAGATAGTTGGAAAACATAACTCAAAACATCATCTTCAATTCAAACTAGCATTATCTTTAAAACCTTTGAACACTTATGGGATACTTCTTTAAGCATTCCTTAGTTCATGATTACTTTGAACACTACAAGATGCTTCTTTAAGCATGTCTTAGTTAAATATTAAACTTCTTGTTATTGTGGGAAATAAGCCTTAACCTACATGAGACCATGTGAGATTTAACATGGAATCTGGTGACTCCCTCACCCAAAACGGTTGGTCTACTTACCTAAGGTTGAACCGGTAAATCTTAGATTAGGTGGATCCACTAGCTAAATAACTTATGGGGGCACATAGTTTATGGGATAAGGAGATTGTTACTAGAAATCCGGCCTTACAACGAGAGAGCTTCCATCTCAAGAGATTGCTTCTAGAAACCTCGCCTTACTACGGGAGAGCTTCCATCTCATACAATATCCGCTCGGTGCTAAGCATTAAATTCCCACGGAGTTGTTACTTCTTTGTTAACTCCATTACTCATGAAAGGGCACCATTGGCCTACCGATTCAATGTAAATCACTAGAATAACTCTTTAGTTACTCATGAAAGGGTGCCCTTGGCCTACCGATACAAGGTATATCTTTAAGATAGCTCTTTAGATCATGAGTGAGCAAACCTTTCACTATCCTTGATTACTTGCTTTAAGATTCAATTAGGTGATAAAGTTATTCAACCTTAGAACCTTCATTATGTGAGAAAACCTTTCACATTCATTCATAGGTCTGTATATGAGAATGTCCTTTCAAAAACACAACAACAACAACATCATGGAATCTTTACTCTCAAAGCATCATCAAGACAATTGCATAGATTTCATAGAAAATGCATAATCTCACACTTTACCTCCTTGAGGTTCAAAACTTTCTTTCAATCATCACATCTAGAATTCAAACATTAGACATGGATATCATTATAACTCAAGTGATTCTATCACCTCATGCATTAATTCATAAAACTCCTCTTTCATCAACAAAGACCCACAACATATCATCAACTTTGAGAAATATGGGAATTACATGGGTTCTTGGGGAAACATCATAAAACCATAAGAAATCATCAATTCAATCTTAACATAACTCAATTCAATTATTTAAATCAAGTTTGAATGGAACCCATGTCTTTAAAATCAAACTCTAACAATTGGGGATTTCTATCTTTTTGAAATTGGAGATTTTGAGAGGACTCCATGGATGAAAACTACCATACCTTAACAACAAACCCCAATGAAATTGATGTACAAAATCTTGATCTTGAACCCTAGCTTGAATCTCCTTCTTCTTCTTCTTCTTCTTCTTCTTCTCCAAGTTTCTAGAGAGAAATATTTTGGAGGGGATGAACTTTGGGGTTTTCTTTTAGATTCTAGGGAGAATGACTTAATTGGGGAAAATGAGAGAGTAGAATTCTTAAATACTTTTCTAGGTGAAGGGTAAAGTGACGTAGTATCAAATTAGGAAAACTATGAAAAGACATGAAAGACCATAAGTTATAATTTTAGGACTGTTGCACACTGAGGATCACCAATGGCACTCGACAACTCACCAAGTGAGCCCTTGGCTCGCCAAAATTTCCAGTAGCTTACCCCATGGAGTTAGTCCACTTGGCAATAGGAGAGACCCTTTGGCGATGCGCCCACCTGAACGGCGCACCCCGACTTGGCTCGCCCAATATTCCAGTACTTAGGGCCATCAAGACAGCCCACTAGGCGATGGTAGGGGCCCTTGGAAGATCGCCAAGTAGCTTTGGTGACCACACTTCCCCTCGCCAAGTTGTCTTAGGAGAAAAAATGTTTTCCTTTGACAGTTTCTAAGTTATTTTAGGCCATTGCCCTCTTCCATGGCTCTAACTCTCACGTTTAGCTCTAGTTTAGCCTACAAGTTTCCAGGGTGTTACACCTTTCATATTCGGCGTATCGCCCAGTATCCCCTTTGCTTTCCTTTCAAGCCTTCAAATTTTCTCCAAATAATGTCACCTTCGGCGATGGTCACATTGTTCGCCCTTTGCATTTGATGAGTCGTCGTTCCTCATTTAGTCGTAAGACCAACCTCAATTGATTAAGTTTTTGTGAAGTGTCAACTTGGGTGAGTTCATACCCATTGTGCAATCCACCCTTCAAGTTAGGTGATCACCAATGTGGGTCTTACACTTCTTTTCATGTTTTTGGCCTTTCTTTAACACATCCATCCTTGCCTTCTCTCTTTGCCTTTATAGCTACAAATCATTAAAATATCATTAGAATAGGACAAAATTAGGCATTAAGGACACTAAATTTTTTTTAAATAAGCCTCAAATGAGTATAAATCTACCACTCATCAATGATTTTTTATGCTCGCAGCATTTTAGATCGGAGGCGGGGGTAAGCACTTGGATCAAAGTTCTGGACTTGCATGTCTTATTTTGTAGTTATATAGCTAGTCTTTTGTGTTTTGAGATGAACTTTGGTTTTGGTCCATTTTGGGACTTGTAGTCTTTTGTTAGGACATCTTTGTACTTGTGACTTTCATATTTTGGGAGGGATCTCTTATGTATATAGATTTGGATTGTTCTACTCTTACCATATTTTGTTGATAAGATTCTTGCTTATGCTTATTTCTACCCTTGTACTCATTCGTTATGCACTACTGTGGGTTATAGTAGGTGGCACGTGATTCAAGGAACCGGGTCGGCATAAGTTAGAATTAGAGCCTTAGGTTCACCGGTCTCACTTGTACAAATTTAATACCTAGTAGAGTCTTACGGATTTGTGCGGAGAAATATGTATCCTATCTTTGGGAGGCTACATAATGTCATTAGGAACTTCCTCAATTTTGTATCACTTTCGTGCCGTGTGTGGTATCAATTTCTTAAAGTCTCACTTGTTTCACTCTTTTGGCAGGATGACTCGTACGCACTACGCAACGGCTCAAGTTAGGGGTCGACCTCCCCTATAAACCAAGGGTTGATCACCAGGCCCAGCCCAGAGAGAGTGAGGAATTTGGAGTCTGCAGTGGACCCTCCAGCAGCACAGGTTTTTGTTTTTCAAGGGCCAGCCCAGTGATAACACCCAAATTACTCTAAAAAAGAATTAAAAGAGTAACCAGACGTTAGTAATAAATAAAAAAAAGTGTCGGGGTCGAATCCCACAAGGAGTGATATAATTGTAAGAATTCAATTAGGAAATTAAGATGCAGACCAATTCATTGTACCAAATAGGACAAGTCAGTGGATAATTCCACCAAATTTAATAGAAATGTTTTTGGAATCAATTATCACAAGTCAACAAAAAACATGGAGTTAAACAAGTAAAAGAGGACCTAGTGGTTTGGGAGTTGAAATCAACATCAAATAGTGTTACAAGTGCTTGCTCAATAATGCTAGACAACAATGGCAGATCCAAAAAAAATTATATTTGGGGTGCTCAACTGTTTTTAGTTTGAAAATTGTTATATCATCCAACTATTTATTACAAAAGGCAATGGGTTCTTACGAACCCATAGTCCATAACAGACGCCCACCAGTGCTAGACGAATATGGATAGTTTAGGTAATCGTCAATGACAAAAAATTGCTTTCGATCTCAAAGCCTCATATCATAGAATTTCCTATAAGTAGTAAACTACAAATGAACCCACTACCTTAAGAAAATAACTCTTTCGAGCTGATTAGGAAATTAGAATTGAACTACAATTTCTTTTTCGAGCAAACTACAATAATCAAATCCAATTTGCAAGTATTGAGTTATTTATCCACTTCAATTAATCTCTTTCATGCATTAATCAAAGATCTAAGCTAGGATTACATTTGCAACTTTAACCCATAAATTAACCTCAGGTTTAATAGCTCAAATCCATGAATAAACAACAAAAAAACAGAGCAAGAAACTAGACCCACTAAATTAAACCAATTCCATAATCACACCCCTAGATTTGGGGTTTTAGCTAAGCATAATATATGGGAAAGAAATTATACCGATTATGAAGCCATTATGGAGTTAATAATTCACAATAACCTTTAACACTCACTTTGAATTAAACCCTAAATTGTCAATTAAAAGATTATTCAAAACCCCTAAACTAAGAGAAAATTAGAAAGAGTCTAAAAATATAAACTGCATAAAAGATACATTTCCCTCTCTCTATTTTGGGATATTTATAATTTCCCCGAAAATTAATCTAAAATCCATGTGCGACTTATTCGGCAACTTTAGTCATGCTCGCCTAGCACGATCGGTGAATCACCATTTTATTCTTCAGCTCGCCTTTTCTTGGATTCAAGATTTAAGAGTTTGAAGCTCATTTGGAAAACTCAATTGAGTCAACCTTTCGCGTTTGACTAATAACAAATTACCAGCATGTTCACCTTATTTAGCCCTTACTTGAACTCAACAATTTGTCACATTCAGTGATGTAATTGAGCTTGCCTTTTTCAGATTTGGTAGATCACTAATGCCTTCTTTCTTTGCCGACTTGCGTTGATGTTTTATTATCATTTGGTGGAGTTTGGGCACAATTGGCGATTCGCCCATTATCTTTTGGGGATCTTCGTCTTGGGATTTTCAGTTTATTTAAGTGTTTTTTGGCCTTTTTTGTGTGATTATACCGTTGCCTTGTCCTTTGGCCTTCATAACTGCAAATTATCAAAATATGGACAAAAAAGGCATTGAGCACACTATTTGTTGAACTAAAATACCCCTAATGAGTCAAAATCATTGACTCGTCAACATCCTCAACTAAAACTTTGTTTGTCCGCATGTAAATCAAGAATACAATTAGTTCCACAAGGGGTGTCTATAACACTTCTCAATATGAGCAAACATACAAGTGCCATCACAAGGCTACTAACAAGTATATGCAATATCTCAATCATGCTCAAGAAGCTTCAAATGATGAATAGTTGGTATCAATCAAAGCCCAAGCTCACTAAAGCTCCCTTATAATGAAAAACCATGCTTCAACAAAACCATTCAAGTGGTATTACAACAAAAATGATTTAATGCTCTCATAAAGGACATCAACAAAAAATTTAGGAATAAATAAAACTTGCACTCTTCGAAAGAGAAATAAATGCAAGCTTCATCCCATAGATTTGCTCATATTTTCTAATTATCACACAACCAAGTTTAAGTAAGATCTCAAGGGTGTTTTAGGCTTGTAATGGGGCTGATGGTAAATGTATGGTAAATTTGGCTCAATAACTTCACCTTTTCAACTCATTGTTGTACTCATCTTTACCTCTTTTCAAGTTCTTATAATTCTTTTCATTTGGAGACTCAATCCTTCATTTTTCATTTCATTGATTGGAAACCTCTTTTATTTCATCAATATTTTCTTTTTCATTCCATTTCATGCTTCTGCTCACTTTTTTTCTTTTTTTTTTATAAGATGGGGTTTCTTTTTTTTCCTAAACTTCATAGTTGAGACTGACTTTTCTTTCTTCACTTCCACTTGGCTTTCTTTCCTCCTTTTTTTCACACCCCTAACTTAGGATTTTGGCCTAAGTTTGCTATTCAAACAAATCAATACTTAGAAAAGTATTTATGGGTGAGAATTTAGGAATATATTTGGTTCAAAAGGATTCAATGAGGTTGACAACATATGGTTTCAGCTCAAATGGTGCCAAGATGGTTGCACACCCTCAAAAGGTAGTCACAAAAGGTCTAAGGATTTGGATTCCCCTCAAAATTTGTGTCAAAGATTATCTCTTGCTTTCACCAAGGATAAACTATTATACTAACATGGAAAATTCTAGGAATCAACAAGAGTTCTTTCAAGTAGGATCTCATCACACATGGCAGTACAAATATAATCATTTAACATAGCTCTAAAAATTAAGAAGCTTGCCATCGATGTTCATTGTAAGGCTGACATCAGTACACAACTAGTCAGCATTAGATTCTAAAAGATCATTCAAAATTAAAGCAACACTGATTTTCTCTTGCAACACCAACACAAAACATATCTCTCATCAAGTCTACTATCCAAGAAATTAATATTGGACAAATGGATCCTCAAATATCAACAATGAATTTGCAAGCAACAATAAGCATTTCACTACCAAAATCATGGGGTAATCGGTAGAGAGATGAAAATGAAATCAAGTGCAAATAAAGAGAAAGGTCTAAGCACTAGATGTTCCCCTCACCCCACAAAAAAGAAAAATACAGTGTCCTTAATGCAAAAAGTGAAAAGAAAGAAAAATAAGATGAGTGACACCCTAATAGAAGTAGTCTTGTAGAGTTTCCATTTATTCTAGGTGTAATTGAGCTCCCCTACCAAGTCACCAAATCTCCAAGAGGGTTCAGCACACCAACTGTGCCTGTAGCAATCATGAAATTTCATACACAGTTTAGCGCACATGATTTTGGTTGCTGAGACAGAATGACAAATCACTGAAGCATGATGATAATCATCAAAACTAATAGTACGCTCCTTGGAAATTTTAGTCCAAGAAGGTGAACTAGGTCGAATTTGCCAAAAATGTTTAGCGAAGTACCAATTTTGTCTGGACTATATATAAGTTGACTGGTCCTTCGACGGTTTGAGCCACCAAAAGGGGGTTCGCTCACTACATTGGATGAATTGCCGAAGTGGGTCTTGGCATGTCTAATATTCCTCTGCTTCCTGCACAAGTGATACACATTATTGTAATCAACTAAAACTTGGGTTGCCTCCAAAGAAGTGGTTGATTTACTATCGCAACATGATGTGGACATGCTCTCAAGCATTGACCAAGTACACTACTTCAATAAATCTCACATCACAACCTTCCGCAAAATAGAGTTTCAACCTTTGGCCATTAACCTTAAATTTAATACCCTTGAAATAATCAATTTCAATCACCCCATTACCATATGTCACACCCCAACCCTAGGTGAGGCGGACAAGTACCATATGAACACATGCTTTTCAAGTGACCTATGATGAGAAAGTGAACTACTATGCATATAGATTTACTAATGAGAATCTACATATACAACTCATGTCGACTAGCTTAACTTATACATGTGACAAGTAAAACCACGAACACATATGATAGCTTTACAAAGTCTATAAAGTCTCTACTAGAATCTGTGATTGTACAACTATAAAAATACGAATAGTAAAGACTTGGCAAAGCCCCGAATCAACCTAGGGCTCACTAACAACCGTTGAGTATCATGTTTTTCTATTTGGGAGATCTACTAGTTGAGTACCTATACCTACAACATGAAATACAGCATCCCCAATAAGGGAGGTCAGTACGAAAGAATGTACTGAATATGTAAGGCATAATACAATCATATGTAAATTGAGAACTCAAGTGAAACCAAATACAAATAGATAAGGATTAGAGACCACCTTTGCTTATACTTTTCGAATCGTGTCTGCTACATTCTTGTCTTTACTTTTCTATGCGTTATAATCTTTATAAGGCATATGATACAAATGACAAGCTGATCAGCGGTAGAAGAGGATGACCCATTCTAGGCATTTTAACCCCGTGATGTTGTCCTCACAATTACACAAATTAGGATCGACCCATGCTAGGCTTTTGCCCCTGGGCTGCCACCCTTCTATACCAATTGGGATCGATCCATGCTAGGAATTTTCCCTCGAGCAACCACCCATAAATATACAGATTGTTTCACTTAGTTTCTTTAATCTTTGAGATTGTTGTTTTGGTGGTCATAGCGTTATTCAGTTTTGTGACAGTAAAAAACATAGTAGGAGACATATGAATATGGACTTAAGATAATAATAATGACATGGGAAGAAATAGTAACACCAACGTAATACATAGGAGCTTATATGACTCAATAAGCATTTTGACATCTCAAATTGAAGCATATATCAAGTGAAGACATTTAACATTCATCCAAGAGATTTGAACTCTATATGATAGCCACATACTTACTAACTAATACCAAATACAAGGTATACATGAACGTGGAACCAAGGAAGCACGTGGGCAGATTCAACTTAGGGAAGGATACATATTCCAAGCAAGTACATATAAAATGTACAATAGAGAAAATAGGGATCTTGTGAGGTAACATCATAGTCTATCACTGTGGGAGTGATAACCAATAAAAGGAACATATGAATATGTGAAAAGATGACTGATATGATGGAATAGACAATTCAAGAAAGTTTGCAAGATATGGGCAGATTGTATATCCCACATATAAATATATGTACCATGTGTAATCTAGGATCATTTTGATTTAAATAAGAGGAATACGTGCCAAAGGTTAGAACTTTGATGATGAAATAAATTTAAACCTTGCATGCTAATACTTAGTAGAATAAGAATGTACATCTAGTAATAAACTTATAATAGAGTACTCACTTTACCTCTCTAGGGAGTAGGAATGAGATAATTAGCATCATTGGTGATCTTATAGTACCACTATGGACCAGTCACTACCAAGGGCCCTTAGAAAGTTTACTTTGTAATACAAGTGTTGGATTCATGCCAAAGAAATAGAAAAATCGAATAGCCTTACATACCTTGGCTTCCGACCAATGTGACTACAACGATTCAACCTTTTATTTAAGTGTTACTCTACAATATAAGTACGTAGTAAAGCTAATATTAGAAGCTTATCATGTCATTGGAGTGGAAAACAGTAGCTAAACCACATGATAGGCAGTATGACTATTCAACCCCCAAATTCTTGGTGTATCACCATATCCTTCTTTTATACTTCACAATAACTCTACACAACCATCCTATAAGGCAACTCACTGCCCCACAACAACAATACATGTAAAATAGCCCATCAACCGTCACAAAAATTAATAAACCACAAGAACACCCTCCTAAGTTTACTCTCTTTCTTTCCACCTCAATGCAACTTCATATAATCATTTTATAAGGTCGCCCAACTGCTTCCAACAATAATACACATTAAGTAGCCTAAAACAACTCCAAAATTCATTTCAGCATAATAGGAAGATATTTCCAATCACTACCACATAAGCTTCAAAGAATAAGTACGTCAAGAATGCTCCAATAAGCTAATAATTCAAGGTTGGGGCAGCCCCTTACCTTGGTTGTCTTAATCCATTTTCCTTAGTTTACTAATAGTGTAACCTTTTTTACACCACAAAATAGAGAGTAAAATCAGTACAAGTATTACATGAGTATTGGGAAAAAAACCCTAGCTTGTAACACATAATTATTACCTTATTATTTGGGAGAGAGTGACAACACCTTGGCTGCGGCCTAGCCTCACTTCCCTTGAGTAAAACTCTCCTATTAATGAAAACTAAGGAGGAGAGAAGGTGATTCTGTGGGCTGCTTTTCATGAAATAAGCTAAAATACATAGAACCCTAAAGGAATATTAGGATGGCTGTTTGAAGGAGAGAGGAGTGATAATGAGAGGCTTGGGACACTTTAAGATATGGATGAAGAAAATGAGAGATTTGCATAAGATTTTTAGCCTTTTAAAGGCCATTTTTTGCTGACTTTTTCTCCTCTTTATTTCCAACCACCATGTGGCTTTAAAATGGACCACAAATACTAAGTAGGTGATGCGCCTACTTAGATAATTTAGTTACCTATTTGTGGGCTTGGATAGATTGGGCTTAGGGGCAGACTTGAGTGTTGGGTTGGACTGTCTATTTATCTCTTTTCCTTTTACTTAATTTGGGACTCAAATGAGTCCATTAACATAGTCTCAAACTGGTCCACTAGCCTTGGCTCCATTAACTTAGTCCATATATCTCAAGTAGGTGAGTCACCTACTTGCTTAATTAACTTAAGCAAGCATGTCAATATTTTATTCAATTTGCAAACATTAATACCTTTAACTTAACTTAAAACTTATACATACTAGGTTACTTTAAACTTTAGACTTAAATACCACCTTATGATCTCACGTTTAAATACTTCTATCGACGTCAAGTTAATCGGGTAGCATTAAAATCTACCGATAGTTCACTTTAAACCTATTCTATTGTCACTAGTCGCATAGGAAACCGAGTCCAAGGCAATTTATAAGCGTCATATAAATAGAACTAGTACACGTAGAATATGGGGTGTTACACCACACACTCTAGTCATCTTGTACGAACCAGTCAACTTTGATTTTAACTTTCCCAAGAAAAGCTTCAACCTAGAATTGATGAGTAGAACTTGCTCACCTACCAAAAAATCCCTTTGTAGGATTTTGGTGACATGCCATTGTTTGAACTTCTCTTTGTAGAATGTGGAGCTCTCATATGCCTTTATGCAAAATTCATCCAATTCAAGTAGTTGGTCAACACGGTTCCTTGAAGAGGTTTCCTAATTTAAGCTCACCCTCTTCGATGGCCATAATGCTTTGTCCTCCAAATCAATGGGAAAGTGACAAGCTTTTAAAAGCATTAATTGGTGTGGGGACATGCAAATGAGAGACTTGAAACCTGTTTGATCGGTCAAAAGGGCATCATCATGCTTGCTAGATGATGAGTCCACATATTGGTAGGGCTTTATTTTGATAAGAATAGTGTCCTCGAATGCTTATTTTATCTAAATATCTTATGAAAAATCTTATGTTTAAGGTATTTGATGTTTTAGTGAAAGCATGGACACTTAGGCGCAAAAAGGAACAAAAAGGCTGAAAAGAACGACGAAGCTGAAACCCAAGCATCGCCAAGCACACTTGGCGATTCATCGAAGGGATTTACTCCGCCATTTGTTCCAGTACGCGAAGCCCTAAAGGAGAAGGATCAAAAAGGCGATGAAAGGAGCAGTCGGCGCTTCGCCGAATAGTTCCACGAAGTAGTACTATACCGCCCAATGATCCAGAACATGAAGGTGCTAAAGGCAAGCACGAAGCGGCGATGAGACAGACGAAGGGCGAGTCGCCGAAGTCATTCAGCGACATCGACTAACTTCGCCGAAAGATCCTCCAGCTCTATTTTCTGAAGTCTACAAATACTAAACTTATTATTATTTTTAAGAGTCAAACTTTTATTTTAATTCCCAGAATAGAATAGTACTTTTTAGATATTTTCTCTCAAGTTTGGAGAGGGTTTTTGGGAACTTGAAGAAAGGAGTTCATCTTTCCCAAGTTAGAAGTGGGTCTTCTCTGTTCTTCGTCCCTTAGCTTAAATTAAGGTTTAATTTTTATACCCATTTGATTTTACTATCATTTTAGGTGTATTTTGTTATTTCTTGATGTGTGGCTAAAAACCCCCATTCTTGGGGTGGGATTTAGCGAATATGTGTTGATATTATAGTTGGGTCTTGCTTGCTGATAGGTTAGATGTAGTTTAATGGTGATTTCACCTAGTGGTTATGGTTTAATCTAAAGGGTTTGTAGTTTCAAATACAAAACCACCCATGTGTTTTCAGCTTGTCCGAGAGGGAGGTCGCGAAACCAAGACCACTAGACTGATGGCCTAAGGAGTGGGTCGACATGAGGTTCAGCCCGACAGGGTGAGCCCTAGTCCAATATCCTAGCACTCAGCTCAAGAGAGTGAGTGGGGTAAGGCGTAGGCTAGGCTTCATGCGGCAAATGGGTGTCCAAGAGGAACACGTTTGAAACGGGGTAAGTTGCCCGAGAGGGAACTTATTTCCATTTAAAGCTTAGCCTAGTCACTATTATCTTACAAATTTCCTTTCAAAATCATGTACCCAACTACTTATCTAAACTTGTATTGCGATCACACCCCAAGAACATTTCCCCATACTTGATTTTCTTGTTAATCTTTGCTATTTTTACTACTTGTGACAAAACCCCAAAATTGATATTTGATACTTTCGTGTCACCCCCTTTAGTTTACCATGTTTTTGTTCGTTAATGTCTTTAGCTACGACTATATAAAGCTTAATTTTATTTTTCGATCAATTCTAAAAATCACTCCCTTAGGACACGACCCCAACCTTTAGTTGGGTTACTATACTATCGACGATCTTAGACACTCATAGAGTAGGTTTGTGTCGTTCGTCATGATAAGCATCACTAGACCAATTAGTGCGGTTGATATTCTTGTTTTTTCCAATATATTCTTGATTTTCCGGTTAGACACCTCAACTTGTCCACTTATTTACGGGTGGTACGGTATGGCAACCTTATGCTTTACCCCATTCTTACACATAAGTGCTTCAAAATGACGATTATAGAAATGAGAACTGATGTCACTTATGATATCCCTTGGTTTACCAAACTTTGTGAAAATGTACCTCTTTCGGAACTTACTGACACTCATTCCTTCATTGTTAGATAAATTCAAGGCTTCTACCCACTTCGATACATAGTCAACAACCACTAGGATGTATTTTTTCTAGAACGAGCTAGCGAATGGTCCCATGAAGTCAATCCCCCACCCATCAAAAAGTTCAACTTCAATAATTTGTGAAAGAGGCAGCTCATGCTTCCTTGAGATACTCCCTTGGATTTGGCATTGCACACATATTTTACAAAAAGCATGTGCATCCCGATATAACGTAGGATACTAATATCTGCATGGCAACATTTTTGAAGTGGTTCAGGTTCTTCCATGGTGCCAACCCATGGGTGATGCTTGACAAGCTTCAAGGATTTCTTTTACCTCAAATTTTGGAACACAACGTCTTATAATGTGATCAACGCAATCCCCAAAGATATAGGGTTCATCCCAAACATACTTCTTAACATAAAATAAGAACTTCTTCTTTTGATAGTTGTTCAATCCCTCAGGCATCATTCCACATATTGTGAAATTTGCATAATCAACATACCATGGCATTAAAGCTTGAGAGATAATCATCACTAACTCATCAAGAAAAGTATCATCTATATCCATTTCCTTAGCCAATGCAACACTTGGCTCTAGCCTTGATAGATTGTCAGCCACCTAATTTTCGCAACCTTTCATATATTTAACTTCAAAGTCAAAATCTTAAAGAAGAAGAAGCACCCATCAAATCAATCTAGGCTTTGATTTCTTCTTTACCATCAAATAACTAAGGTTGTATGGTCAGTGTGCACTACAACGTTGGTACCCAACAAATAATCTCTAAATTTCTCAAAGTAATACACAACAGCTAGTAATTAATTCTCCGTCACTGTGTAGTTTTTTAGCACAATTTAGTCTCTTGCTAGCATAGTAAATGGCATGGAGAAAGTTATTATTGTGCTACTTAAGAATAGCGCAAAACTTTACTTCACTTGCAACACACAAAATTTCAAATGTAAGACTCCAATGAGGTGTAATTATGACTAGGGTTCAGACAAGATTTTCATTAAAGTATACAAATGCTTTCCTACCATTTTCATCAAACTCAAACATACTCTCTTTTTCAAGCAACTGAAATAAAGGGATAGTCACCTTGGAGAAAACTTTTTTGAATCACCAGTAGAATTATGTATGGCCTACTAAGCTCCTTATACCTTTTATCTAAAATGGAGGAGGCAACTTAGCAATGACACCGATCTTAGTTTTGTCAACCTCGATCCCTTTTCTGGAAATCTTATGCCCAAGGACTATCCCTTCCTTTACCATGAAGTGATACTTTTCCCAATTAAAGACCAAATTTGTTTCAACACAGCATTGCAATATTTTCCCCAAATGGTTCAACAATTCTTCAAACGAGTCTCTAACAATGGAGAAATCATCCATAAAAACGACCATTGACTCCTCCACCATATCAGCAAATATAGAAAACATGAACCTTTGGAAAGTTGTCAGTGCATTGCATGACACAAATGGCATCCGCTTGAAAGAAAATGTCACATAAGGACAAGTAAATGTGGTTTTTTCTTGATCTTCCGGTTCTATAAAGATTTGATTATAGCCCGAATAACCATCTAAGAAGCAATACCACCCTTTTATGGCAAGACGATCAACCATTTGGTCTATGAAGGGCATAGGGAAATGGTCCTTCTCGATCCACAAATTTAGCTTCTAGTAATCCATGCACACTCTCCACCCAGTCACTAGCCTAATAGCCACAAGCTCATCTTTCTCATTTGGGACTATCTTCATGCCTCATTTTTGGGGGACACATTGAACCGACATTACCCATTGGTTGTCCGCAATAGGAAAGATCACACCCACATCCATCTACTTTATGATTTCATTCTTCACCACTGAGTGCATCGGAGGATTTAACCTTCATTGGTGCTCTATGCTTGGCCTACAACCCTCGGTCAAATGAATTTTATAAGTGCAAACATCTAGAGAAAATCCCACTATATCTACAATAGACCAACACAATGCTCTAATGTGTTTCTTCAAAACTCTGATTAATGCATCCACTTGAAATTCTTCTAAGTCATTCACAATTATTATTGGCAATATATTTTTATCCCCCAAGAAGATATATTGACGATGTGGAGGAAGCACTTTCAACTCCAATTTTGGGGGTCCGATAATAGATGGCCTGGCTGGTAATGCTTCTCGATTAGACAAATAATTGTCTAGATTCTTTGCATTAGATTTGAAACACCCCATGTTGACACCCAATTTTGGACCTCCACAATATATATTAATCATCGAGTTTCTTAAATTGACTTTGTAAAGTTCAAAATATTTTTCAAGTTACTTTTAATTAATTTTATCATTTTCATGTAATATTTATGTTTTATATAATTTTGTATATAAGTAGTATATTTTATAAACATTTCAAAAATCATCTCAAAAAGATTTTGATTTTTTAGTAAGTATTTTATTAAATTAGTTTAGTATAAATTATAGTTATAATTTTTGAGTTATTTAAATTAGTTTATAATTAAGTTAATTATTTTATTTCATCAAAATTAAGATGCTCATTAATTAATTAACTTTAATTCGTCTTATTCAGGTTTTAGTCGAATTTGTTAATTTAACTAAATTTGGCTATCGCTTAAACTCCGAAATCTAACCGATCTAATTCTATCCCTTACCCATTTAAAAGGACCAAGAATTGGGGCCTTTCTTCCAATTTCCAGCAGCACTATACGTACAACAATAACAATACCAAAGCTGCCAGCCCAACAATTCCCAGACCCATCTCTTTAACACCTCATTTGCCCCAGCCCAAATAAATCAATAACAATACAACAGAAACAACACCAAACTGACCCAATTCTACCTGACTCGGCCCCATCCCCTTTTTCCCTTTCAATTTCAACGATAGCAGTAGCAGAACCGACAACTGCAACAGTAAACTGACGAACAGGTCTCGAAGTTGAAAGAAGCAACATATCGAGAAATTGAAAAGATTGGGCTTAAAGAGGCCCACTCTTCTTTAAAGAAAAATTTGTATTTTTGTCATTTATTGGGCCGAAGCCTATTTAATTATTATTAATATTATTTATGTTAAAAGTTTAGGACAGGTAAAAGAATTGGGCCTAAGACCCAAAGAGAAAACATTCTATTTTGTGTAAGACTAGGACAGGTGCAGGTGACTCAAATGGGCCAAAGGCCCAAAACAAAAATGGGTCCAAATACTGGACCAGGCGGACATAAACTAGATTTGGCCCAAATCTTTTTCCCTCTTTGCTTTATTGTATTTGTTTACTTGCCGATATCTGTTACTTAATCTTAAGGTTCTAAAAAATTCAAATCCCCAAAAGACACCAATTTTGAATTAATCACTAAACTAAATTATTCGTCTCTTACTTGACTTAAAAATAAATAAATAAATAAGTTTACAAAATATTTTGCTTAGATAATATTTCAACATTTTCTTTAATGGTCCTAACTAACAAAATAGTTCAATTTTCCAAGTCAAGCTAAGTTAAAATTATTTTAGCCAGATAATTAATCGCCGGATAACCGCATATTAGCGGGCATTTCGGGTGCTTTCAAACCCTTCCCGAAATGCTAATATGAACCCTGAACCCCTTTGAATACTTTCATTAGATTTCTGTTTTAATCTTTTGAAAAATCAGTTTTTCTTGATTTTACTTCCAAAATTAAGTGGCGACTCTTAAACCAGTCTAAAAATATATTTTTAAATAAAACACCCCACACTAACAATGACAACAACCACCTCATCATAGTTATTTGTATATTCTTCATCATAATTAAGCAATACCGCAACCAATGATTCTCCAATATAAGATGCTTCACCGATACTTGTCACGACTTCATCAATTTGGTCTAGGTGAGAGACCACATGCATGTCACTTGGGTACTTCATGGACATGAAAATGTTGAAGTTGTCTTCTTTTTCATTTACTTGAAATTTCAACTTTCCCCTCTCAACATCAACTAATGTTTTTTGGTAGCCAAGAATGGTCTACGAAGTATAATAGACACTTCAACATTCATTTTACCATCCATCACCACGAAGCAAGCTAGAAATACAAACATATCAACCTCTACTAGGACATCATACACAATCCCTACTGACCTTTTGATTGATCGATCCTCCATCAATAACCTCATATCAGTAGGCTTTGGTTCCTCGAGCCCATGTTTGTTGAGGAATGGTAGATTTACATTCATTTGAGGCATGTTTAGTTCAATAATTAGTATTTTCAATAACTAATTATGTCATATTCTAATGATGTTATGATGATTTGCAGCTGTGAAAGCTATGGGACAAGGCAAGGATAAATACTTGAAAGAATATCTAAAACAATGAAAAGAAGTGTAAACTCTACATTGTTGATCGCCTAACAATAAAGACGGATCTCCTAAGTGCCATGACGTCGCTCGAATTGATAGTGCACAACAATTGAATTAATTGAGGTGGGTCACTTAACTCAAAGAGGAATAACGGCTCACCAAACGCAAAGAGTGAACAAGATGACCATTGCCGAAAGTGATAGTGGTTGTAGAAAAATTGAAGGCTTAAAAGACGAAAAATGGTGGTACTCGGTGATCCACCGAATATTAAATGTAGAATCAAACGAGCTCGTCGACTGAGGTTCAAAAACATGAAACCTAAGCAAGAGAAAGGTGAGCTAAGGAGCAATAAGTGATTCACTAAGTATGTTCGGCGAGCCCGACTAATGTCACCAAATGGGTATTTTTGGGATGAATTTTTGGAAAGTATAAATAACTCAAAGGAGAGAAAAATAAGGAGAATCGAAAGTTCAAAAAATATTAGAGAGTTCTGAATCTTTTAGAGAGAGAAACATGTTACTTTGTGAATAACACTTTTAGTTTTGGCTGTTTAACTTTTGCTCTTCAAATTGAAAATTTGAAGCTGAATTCAAAGTGAGTGTTGGTTCTAATTGCTTAATTTCATATTACTCATGGTTGCTTTCATGCAAGGTACAATTCCTTTACACTATTTGATGGGTAGATAAAACACCAGAGTCTAGGGGTGCAATTACAAGGTTGATTTTAGTTTAATGTAGTGATATTGTGTTATGCTCTATTTTTTTGTTCTTCATCCATGGATTTTGGCTAATTAGCATGGGGATAATTTATGGATTAATGTTGCAAACTTAATTCCTACTTCCCATCTCCGATTGATGTTCGAAAGAGATTAATTGGTGTAAGTAATTAGTTCGATACTTATAATTTAGGTTTGATGTTTGTAATTTGCTTGAAAATAGAGATTATAGGTCGGATCAATTCGCCCTACTTATGTATCGAATGAGACAATTGTGTAAGGTATTGAGTTATTTAGTTCTGCACATAGATGAGACTAAAAGAAAATTTTATGACCAAGATCAAAAGAAGATTATTGTCATTGAAGATGACCCAGCCTATCAATGAATGTTTAGCAATATAGAGCAACACAATTACCCCTATGTGATATTTTTATGTTAAAGGACGATTCAACTTTAGAGAAAAACCAATTCTTAAAAGGAGTCACCACTTAATTTTTTAAAAGAAATTGAGAAAACTTGAATTTTAATGACCTTAACAGATTTAAGTCTAAAAAAATTACAGAAAAGGGTTCGGGGTTCTTTTTTACACTTCAAGAGGGTTCTTAAGACATTTAAAGTTGTCGCTACCATGGGGTTATGCAAAAGATTTAAAAATATTTTATTTGACTAACCTTTGAAAATATTTAACGGAAATAAAATGTTTAAAATTATTTGAAAATAAATTAACATAAACACTTGAAATGATTTAGAAAAGAAAGTAAAATTTTGTCAAAGATGACAAAATAAAGAAAAGCACTAAATAAAATCATTCAAATTTTATAAATGATCATAACAAAAATGGTTTCTCTTTTAAGGGATTTTATAAGATTTAAACTTAAATAAACAAATAACAATCAAGGAGAATAATAAAGGGAAAAGAAAATCATAAACTTGGGCTCTTGTCCAAATTTCAAACTATAGGGCTAGCAAGCCCAATTTCCTTCATCCTATCCTAATTCTAAGTAGATGAACTTTCGCAAATAGTCACTGTAATAAACTTAATTATGCTTCATAGTTATAGTTTGCATATTTACGGGTTGTATCTAAAGTTTAAGCTGTCTCATTTGTATAATTTACGGATTTATATAATTCGCTGGTTTGTATAATTCGCGGATAAATTTGTATAAATTCAGTAATTTTTGTATAAAGTCGAAATAACGAATTTATACAATTGCAAACATCACAAGTGTAAACAGTTATACAAATTATATTATACAAATTTCAAATTATACAATGTTATACAAATTATATTATACAAATTCCGAATTATACAAACGTGCAAATTATACAAAACTTAAAAGCTAAGCCGCGTAATTATAGCTAAAAGTAGGTCGCGAATGTAATTAAGGCAAATGATAGCTATGTTAAGTAATTAACTAGTATATGTTTGCTTATACTCTTAATTTTCCCTTCTAAGTAATTCAATATTTCAAGACTGTTGCTGCACTTTGTTTTGGGCCTGGCCCATTTTTCGTCCCTATATCAGCTGCATACATTTATTGTATATCCATGTATACGCTACTTTTTCTGTATATCAAATGCATAGTGATGTATACAGCCAACATATCTACTCCATTTTCTATATATTTGCTTCCTTTTGACCTATTTCAGCTTCCTAGTATTTTATATCAGCTTCCAAAACTTGATCAATGATGAAGGCTGACTCGAGTAAGAGTTTTGACAAACCCAACGGAAATGCAAGGCAACCAAGTGAGTCCTCAATTAGGACTCAATTAATTCACATGTGACATAAAAGGATGAAAAGAATAAGAATTCACACAAAAACCAACATGATCAAGTGATTAAACAAAAAGGATTAGTTACGGTTAGAAAAAATATTGATGGAAAACAAGGGAAAATAGCCAATGGTAATATTAAATGAGATAACACAATACAAAGATAAAGACATGTATTCTGGGAATTTTTACAACATAGAGTGGGCATGAAAAAAGAGAAAGTTTCAACCACAGATGATATTCTTTCAACGGTAAGACGTAGATTTTAGAGAAAAAATAATCAAAACAAAAAAAAGAGAACTACTTTTAGGGCCTGTTTGGAAGGACACCCTGGTAATTGAATTTGGTGTAATTGGTGTAATTACACTGTCTTGCCTTGTTTGGAAGGACAGATAATAACTTGGTCAACATGTAATTGGTGTAATTGGCGGGGGTAATTACACTCTACAATTCACAGACAGAGGCTGTGAATTGCTGGTAATTACATGGTGTAATTACCACCTGATTACTTTTTCATTTTTTTTAATTTCTATTTTTATTTTTTTTTGTTATAATTTTTTTTACTTCTATTATTTTTATTTTTATTTTTATTATTCTAAAAATTTGTAAAAGTCTATTTTTTATTTTATATTATTATATTTCATTTTATTCTTGTTCTCAACCTTACTTTACGTGATTCTATGTAATTTTCTCGTATTATCTATTTCTTTATGCCATGTTTATTTTCTCATTAGCATAATTTTATTAGTATTCTAATTTTTAAATTAAAATAGAATTTATTGTTAAGTAAGGTTATAGACTTACGTTTTCTTTATTATGAAAAAATAAAAATAAATCATATTTATTGCTATGTTGAAATTTGTTATAATCTTACTCTGTTATCAATGAATTCATAATCATCCTCGCACGATTTGCCCTCCACAAAATTGGATGGTTCCAATTTTTCTCTATGGGAATTCCACTTTGGACTTTTTGTTCAAGAAAGGGCCTTTTTGGGTGGTTAGATGGTTCTGCTGGTCTGCCAATAGATGAAAAAGAGTTGGATCGATGGAATTTGAATAATGTAAAGGTAATCGCTTGGATGCTGAATTCGGTACATGCTGACATCGCTATGGGACTTAGACCATTTAGTTCAGCTTCAGAGCTATGGCTCTACCTGCGTAATGTCTACCAACAAAGCAATCTAGCACGATAGTTTGAAGTGGAATGCAACATTGCTGAATATACACAGGGGTACAAGAATGTTCGTTCCATTTATGCCGGCTTGCAGCTGCTCTGGTCAGAACATGATCAAATTTCTGGGCAAAATATGTCTACAACAGGGCTCAAGGAAGTGTTGGGAGAACGACAAAGGACAAGGATTGTATAGTTCTTGATGAAACTCCGGCCTGAATTCAAGTCGATTCGTGGCAGTTTGTTGAACAGAGAAGTCACACCTGCTGTTGATGTTGTGTTGGCAGCCGTTTTGCGTGAAAAGACTAAGCTTGGAACTCAGGCGACCATGGAGTCAATGCCATTACCCGTTGTTGCATTACCTGCACAAAATTCAATTGTCGGTAGTTCAGCAGGAAATACTATGAGATGTGTGCAGTGCTATGAATGCAACGACTTTGGTCATATAGCAGCGAATTGTCCTAAGAAGAAAAAATTTTGTGCTTTGGCCATCATATTTCGGACTATCGTCGTCGTCCAAATCGTTCACGGCCTGCTCACCAAGCATACCAGACAGATATCACTAAATTGGTTGGTTCCTTCCCTTCTGGACATGATCTTGAAAGGCTGATTCGAGATTCTATAGCAGCTGCCCTTCCCGGAGCCATCTCAAGTGCACTCTCGGCATCCTTAGGTACAAGTAATTCTATTAAATCTACTTGGCATCTTGATTCGGGTGCTTCCAATCATATGATTGGAGATCTGTCCCAATTCTCTTCATTGTATGATGATGTTTTTAAACATGTTATTCATACGGCAAACAGGCATACATTGCCTGCTTCGAGTATTGGTTCTATTGGAAATTTGTCTAACGTTCTTTATATACCTAATTTGAATGTTAATTTGTTTATGGTAGGTCATCTAGTTGATCAGAATTGTGTTGTAAAATTCTCACCCAATGATTGTGTTGTTCAGAATCTTAAAACCGGGATAACCAATGTCAAGGGGCGTAGAGTTGGCAGAATGTTTCTTCTAGAGTCGGTTCATCATCATTTGCATCATTGTTTTCTTTCAGTTTCTGCCGCGGATGTTACTCGCTCGAATAAGTTGCTCACTCTTTGGCATAATAGGATGGGTCATCCTCATTCCTCTCGACTTTAGTACATGCTCAAATCATGCCTTCCAGTAACACATGGCATTCATTCCAGAAGTCTCCCTTTGACATGTTCTAATTGTGCCGGTTCGAAAAGTCACAAGCTCCTTTTTCCATCCAGTTCATCTTCTTATGACGATCTGTTTGATTTGGTGCATAGTGATGTTTGGGTTCCTTCTCCTACTTTGTCAAGGATGGGATATAAGTACTTTGTGTTATTTATTGATCATGTATCTAGATACACATGGGTGTTTTTTATTTGAAATAAATCTGAGGTTCCGACTCTTATTATGAATTTTGCAGTTACATAAAACTATAAAAATATTTCGTTCTGATTCTGGAGGAGAGTACACTAAGACTAATCTTGTTGAGTTTTAAAAAAATAAAGGAATTATTTCTCAACGCACTTGTCATCATACTCCGGAACAAAATGGAGTCGTAGAAAAGAAGAATCAGCATGTTTTGGAAACTACATTGGCTTTGTTGGGCACATCTAGTATGCCTAAGAGTTTCTGGCCTAAAGCAATACATACTTTTGTATATTTGATTAATAGACAAACTTCCCCAGTCATTGCTAATGAGACACTATACTTCAAATTATTTCATAAGAAGCCTGATTATTCTCACTTGTGAGTTTTTGGTTGTGTTTGCTTTGTCCATCTTCCAGCACATGAACGACAAAAGCTTTTAGCTAAGGCAGCACAATGTATTTTTGTGGGCTACAGTGACACACAAAAGGGGTATCTATGTTATGATGCATCTCGTCGCCAGCTTCGTGTATCTAGACATGTTATCTTTTTTGAGGGTCAATTTTCTTACAAACACAATTCTAAACATGCTTCAAAATATGTTTCCTTTTTCTTACAAGTCTGATGATGATGTGGTAGCTATTGATCCTCCGTAGCAGCCCATAAACTATGATTATGATGATCTCCAGCTATTATGTTCTTCTGTTGTTTACTCTACATACACATCCTCATCTTCCGAAGAGGAATGGTCTCATCCAGTAACTCCCCCATGCCGATCTAGTCAGACAGATTGACATGCTCCTGAACGAATCGATTACTCTCCATGGAAGTTTGGTAAGTCTTATGCCATGCATACTACACTACATTCTGTTGATGTACCTACATCTTACTCTCAGGCTTCTACACAAACTTGTTGGAAAAAGGTAATGTAGAAGAGCTTCATGCATTGAATGAAAATTCTACTTGGGAATTTGTTGATAAACTAATAGTTGGAGTTCTCATTGGAAGTAAGTGGGTGTATTCCATTAAACTTAAGGAGGATGGTACAATTGATCGCTACAAAGCTCGATTAGTTGCTAAAGGGTACAAACAGGAGTATAAGGTGGATTATGAGGAGACTTTTTCACCTGTCTCTAAGATGACAATGGTACGGACATTATTGGTTGTGGCTTCAATGAAAAGTTGGACCTTACATAAGATGAATGTGAAAAATGCATTTCTCCATGGCGATCTGGAAGAAGTGATGTTTATGAAACCACTGTCTGGGTGTGTTTTGCCAAGACCAAATGCAGTTTGTCGTCTTCAAAAATCTCTTTATGGCTTAAAACAGGATCCCCGAGCTTGGTTTGACAAATTTCGATCTATGATTCGAATTGCGGGCTTCCCTCAGATTTTTCAGACCATTCTTTGTTTCTTCATACTTCTCCAGTAGGTATCACAATACTTCTCATCTATGTTGATGATATTATTATCACAGGAAATGATTTAGAGAATATTACTAAGTTGAAAGAATTCTTGCATACCTCATTTATGATGAAAGACTTGGAACGACTGACATACTTTCTTGGACTTGAGGTTCTATACTTACCTACTGGAATCATGCTTACACAACAAAAGTATGCTCATGATCTTGTTACAAGGGATGGTCATACTGATGACAAGGTTGTGTTTACCCCAATGGAGATTAATACAAAGTACAAGGAGGTTGATGGAGAACCATTCAATGATCCAACATTGTATTGGCAGTTGGTGGGATCTTTAGTTTATCTCACTATGACAAGGCTAGACATCTCATATGTAGTACAAGTTCTAAGTCAGTTTGTGGTTAATCCTTACCATATACATCACACTGCATTACTTCATCTCATTCGATATGTTCGTGGTTCTATGAGTCAAGTGTTCTTTTTTGTTCTGATTCTTCTATACATCTTGAATGATATACTAATGCAGATTGGGCTGGTTGTCCCAATTCTCGTCGCTCTGTTACTGGTTGGTGCATGTTTCTTGGCACATTCGTGTTATCTTGGAAATGTAAGAAACAATCTCGTACATCTAAATCATCAACAAAGGCTGAGTATCGTGCTATGTCGACAACAAGTTCAGAAATTGTTTGGCTACGACGGCTATTATCTGAGCTTAGTGTCACTATTACATCTCCTACAGTGGTACATGTTGATAACACTAGTGCGATTAAAATAGCCACAAACCCAGTGCAACATGAAAACACAAAGCATATAGAGGTGGACTGCCATTACATTCGAGAATTGGTTATCAATCGTCTCATCGCTCTACAATAAATTCCTTCTCATGATCAACTTGCTGATTTGTTTACAAAGGCGATGACACGAGCATGACATCAGTAACTTACCTCAAAATTGCTACTTTGTGATCACCGGTATCAATTTGAGGGGAGGGGGTGTTAGGAAAAGTTCTAATTGTATAGTAAACAGAAAATATATTCTTTCTTAGAATAGGACTGATTTGCAGAATATACATTTATAACCATATATACTCCTTCCTAGAATAGAACTTTAATTCTACAATTGTATAGCTATAAATATGTGCTTTCTACTGTATCATTAATGTATTGAGAATACTATTTTTCAGAATATCTTTTGTCTCTCTAGCAAATTCAAAATTCAAATTCTCTTGAGGATAAGGAATATGCTGTAGCGATTTTCACAAATGCAAACGAAAAAGTTGCGAGGGCCATTAGATTTGAGGAGTAATGACGAATAAGGTGTGATTGTGGAACAAACTCAACTTCTCGACACAAACGCTCAAACATTATATAATCATTGATAGTCAAATTATAATAACAACACATGAATTACAAAGAGAAGTACTCAAATAACAAGTAATTAAAGTTAAGACTCTAGAAAGAAGATGAAAAGAAAAGGCAGTTTCTCCTTTATACGCATAACTCTTCTATCTAATCCCCTACTTAACTGATTGATAATTTGGTCTGAATCCCAAATAAAAGTCTCTAGTATTTTTACTCATCCCAATAACCCCATCTAAATCAGCCCCATTCACCACTTCTAAGACAATAGCCCGTACAAAGTCTACTTGATTCACAATAATACCCCCATCCTGAATAAGAACTTTGTCCTCAAGGTTCAGATTAAACAATATGGATATCATAACAACGAACTTGTTAAGACTTGGATATATGTTAGGAGCTGCTTTAACAAGTATTGTGTCTTCTTTATCTTCTTGGTCAATTTTTTGGAGGGAATATATTAATAGCCACTTGACTAAGGCAATATCAAACGTGAAACTCTCAACAACATTTGCATTGCTAAATATTACAGTATGGGGTGGAAATACAGCAATATAGATTGAAGGAAATTCCAATGACAATGTTGCTTCCATTTCATTTTTAGTCAATACACTGATATAATGGTTAATGTGGTTCAACATTGTATCCACATTATGATAAGCAACTTCAAGTTGAGACAATACAAATGTAACATATATCCGGACAAAGGCATTAACACTTGCCATTAATATACCACATGGGTTTGGATAAAAGCAATAATTTTTTTCAAATTCAAGCTTTACACATGCTGGATAGAACCATGAAACAAGGTTCTGAACATTTCTCACTCCATGAAATTCTTGATGCACAATTATATGACACATATTGCATTTATTTTACTGTTACAGTCCAAATCCTCAACCCATCTATATATACCACATCGCTCTGTAGTCCACCTTGCAAGAACAAGGTCATGCTTTTGTCTTACCATTTCAAATATTTGTTGGTGTCTAATTTTTTAGAATTCCAACGTTGCACCACTCACTTCTCAATTCCACCACCAATAAGGAAATATTCTCATTGATGCACAGTTAGTATGCGTACTGGTCTCTTAAGTTGCTTTGCATTCACAAGAATATCTTGAGTTTGTGTCACAACCCGAGTCTATACCCTGGACATGGCCGGCACGCAAGAAGCATTGCTGGTCCCCAAGCGAACCCTTATCTTGGCTGACTACAAGCGGAAGACTAACTTAAGCATACAAAAGCTTTAAACTGAAATAAAAGTTCATAATACTTAAATACGAACTTTAAGTCCAAAGAAAACTCTATATAATAAAATATATACAACTCGCCATAAAAAGGCAACTTTAGTCTTTAAATCATTTAATAAAATAAATGATAAAGACTTCTAAACTATACTGACTATCTATGAAGCCTCTAACTGATAAAGATGAAAGTCGGGACAAGACCCACGACATCGTAACAACTGATATAACTGAAAGGTAAATGAAATCCTTCGTAAGCAAGGAGGCTCACCATAGCTAACTAGAACTCTCGGATGTATCAACGAAACTCCTGTTGATGATCCTAAATACCTATGTCTGCATCATGAAAATATGCAGGCCAAATGGCTCAGTACGTGGAATGTACGAGCATGTAAGAGGAATTCTAAAGAATAAACATAAGCTTGAAACTTGATAAAAAGGAAACATACTTACCTCTTTTCAATCTTACTCAACTCAAAGAATACTTCAAACTACTCAAAACTACTCAAACTTACTCAACTCAGAAGTACTCAAGGATAAGATACTCAACTCAGAGATTAGATACTGAACTCAAGGATATGATATTCAACTCAAAGATATGATATTCGACTCTGGATACTCAACTCTGAATACTCAACTCAATATGACTGAAATCATTTCAATATAAAGCAATTTAAAACAAGTGCAATATAAAGAAACAAACTGTTTAAAAATATGCTATCAAATCTATGTTTATGCAAGGATACAACAAAATTCTGACATGTATGTAAAATACAAATAATTGTGTATATAAGAATACAATAACTCCTTTGGGAGTTTCTCTAACCGACAACCATCACGTAAGAGTTATAGTGATGATACATCACTTTACCTCACGTGCCAAGGACCATCCTATATCTTGCCATCAGTATAGGACCTTAACTTAACTTAGTGGATCCACTAGTCTATTGTGAAAAAGGTTCATCTAAAAAGTGTGACCCTTTTCTACCCATGGTGGCTACATGGTTTTATGAAGACGTGAGTTATCTGAACTCATGCTCGCCCCCAATTCGATGCTCAATACTACTCCCAAATTATGATACTAACTCTTTATGTTTAAAACATACTTCTTTCTATGATTTGAGATAATTGCTCAAAAACTTAGCTCAAAGGCTATCTTGGAAATCTCAGTTTCCCCTATTGCTTCATTTAGAAAGCGATTACTCTTTTCTGAAAACTTGCCCGAAGGCTCTTTGGAAATCTCAGTTTTCGTTCTTATTTAAATGTGAAAACATTTATAAACTCTTTGGAAATACTTAGTCCGCATATACTTTTGAAGAAAAGAACTTCAACTTTACTCTTTACTGATCTCAAAACTTAAGTCTTAAAACAAAGTTAAAACGTTTGTAAACGACTTCTTAAAATATGGTTCATGTCGAATGATGGACATGAACAACTCAATGCAAGATTTTCAATAACCATAGATAGAACTCAAATACTTGGAACTCAAGAACTTCAATGATACTACTCATTTCAAGAATTCTCAACTCAGAGGGTTCATGCAGAATTATGAGCATGAACGACTCAACTCAAGGACTCAAAGATACTTCTCTTCTCAAGACTGCTCGACTTATAGGATTCATGCAGAATTATGGGCATGAACAATTCAACTCAAAGACTTTATGGTTAACATGTAATAGTCCCATGCTTATAAATATAATCTCAAAGGGGATTATGAACTCAATACTCAAGACTTAGAACTTGAAGATACTACTCATCTCAATGATACTCAATTTATGGAGTTCATGCGGAGTTATGGGCATGAATGACTCGAATCAAAGGTCTACATAACTACATGGAACTCATGTATACGAATCTTCTCATTCTCTTACTTAGTTACTCAAAACTTAACTCAAATTGATGATGGATCTCAAAGGTTTCACAATTGAACTCAAAGGCTTTCTTGAACTCTACTCTTAACTCTCTCTTAAATGTGAATTATGAATTCAAGAGTTATGTTTCATGATATGAAGGATCTCATGATGACAAAGTAGACTCATGAATACATTCTCATCATTCTCATACTCACTTGCTCGAGTCTTGAAACAAGTTACTAGAAGTTGTAGAAGACTCCACAAAAGGACTCAAAGGGACTCTCTTAGAATGTTCGAAAGAATTCTTAAAACTTAAATCTTAGCTCTACCTTGAATTTGAATTATGAATTCAAGGTTATGATCATGTTATGAATGATTTCTAGGTGTTTAGAAGTAGCTTAGAGTAGTTAGAATCGAAAAGGAGTGAAGGTGCACTTTAAACGAACTCAAACGGGGCAACCGACGACAAATTGGATGGGGCAGGCGACCCTGGCGCTAAGGGTGGTGCGGGGCGCTAGCCTCTAAACTTCAGAGGAGGGTTTGGGGAGCTCTGGCTGGCGCATCGCGCCAGGCCCCCAACCCAGAAAATCTGACGAACTTCTTTGCTCGTCTTCTCACCTTAGCTCACCTAGAATCAAACGGTTTCTTCCCCAATCACTTAGAATCAATTACTTAACATAAGTACACTCTAATCTACTCAATACATCCCTTAAAACACTCACTTTGATCTCAAGGAATCATCCAAAACCCAACACAACAAGATTTAAAATGAACTTCAAGAACACCTATCAAGAACTCATCGAGAACTCTAATCTTTTAACTTCAAGAATGAAATTTCGCTGAAAAATAATATGATTGGCATGTGGGTTAACAAACCCAATACTATGGAAGCTTACATACCTCTTAGGGATCAAACCCATGGCGAAAATCTGCAACAAGATGCAAGAATCTCGACGAATGCTTGGTCCTCTCCTCTTTTCTCCTCTTTTCTCTTCTTTTCTCTTCTTGAACTCTCAACTAAAACCCTAGGCGTAAACTAGGATTATAAAACTGAACCTAATCAGTCTATACCCCTAAAATATTACTAAAAATGAATTAAATCTTATTGGATAAGGAAAAGACCAAAATACCCCTCACTATTTTCGGCTAACTTTCCTTAACTGGACAGCCTAACTTCAAAAGGCCATATCTCAATTATCCGAACTCGAAACCTAGCAAACTCAGTGACGTTGGAAAGATAATTCAAAGGTATTTATACGTTAACTGGTAGCACACTTAATTCATCTTGAGCTAGGAGTTATGGTCGTTTGAAGTTAACCCAAAACTCATACTTAGCTTAACTTGCAAAATTTCAGATTTTGCTATTTCTAATTTAGTTATTTTTGGAACTCAAGGTGCTACATCTAGTGACCTTAATACTTAAGAAATTTTTAATTCCTTGGTAAAATCTCACTTGCTACGAAGAACGGTTCGAGACTTAGCTCAAAATTTTCTGGGGTGTTACAGTTTGGGTGTGGAACAAAATGCCACTATTCAAATGGTTTAACTTCACAAGCTGCCGATGTATTCCAGGATCCCATACATGTAAAATTATACCATTTCCAACTAAATGGCTTCGCGAAACTAATCATTTAAGGTCATAATCATCACATTTAACAAGTTCAGGATGCATGTCCAAGGAAAAAATAATAAAGTAGCCAACATAGTCCCGACCATCATTAGTAACTTTACTCATAAGCTTGGCATGATTGGAAGTGGAAGGAATAGAAAGCATTACCTCCCAACGTAGAGTAAGCCCGAAAGGGTAAGCAAATAATTGATTCCAATGATCATCCAAAGCTTTGCGAATATAAAAAATGGAAAGGTTACAGGGAGTAGATACTATAGAACTAATCCAGAATGAAGGGTTATCTCCATTTGCAATAACAAATTTTATAGGTTTGTTTCTGATGGAAACAATTCTTCTTCATCATTCTTGTCTTCATTTTTAACATCATCAGCACAACTATTTATCGCAATAATTTTGGAGACAGAACTTACCAGATCATTTGGGGGAATGAGAAGTTCAATAGCCTTGCTGGATGTACCGAGATAATGTGCATCACTGTGCCTATCAGACGATTCACCAAATACCTAGCATGCATTGGTGTTGCTTTTGCTTTCTGATTGTTCACTGTGATGTTGCGATAAAAGTGAGTTAGTTATGTTGCTTCATTGTGGATGGACATATGTGTGGCCAGGGAATAGTACATCTGACTCACCGAAGCTATCCTCACAACAATTTTTGTACCCAATCACATATGGTAACTGTCCGAGATTGGCGAATCTTAGCATCCCTGGACTCATATCCTTTATTTTTAAATTGAATTTTCACACCTTATCACCGAAATGCGCCCACTCAATTAATTGATTATTCCAAAATAGCCATTGGTACAATCTCAATGCTTCACTATCAAGGTAGAACGATGCCACATTAAGCTTCTAATCTTCCTAAATTTTATAGAAATCAAAAAATTGCTCGTCTTGAACTATCCAAGCCACCGGATTCTTACCTCTAAACTGCCATAATTTGGTGTTTGTAACTATATTTTGGGGTTCAAAAGAGGTCATATCCTTTCCCCCCTAAACCTCTAGCAACATCGAACGAATTTCAGTGAGATCCTTACGCATAGAATCCTTCATCTTTTGTATTGAATCACTAATCGAATCATCAACGGAAGCCTTGAGTACTCAATGGTCCTCCATTAGAGAAACCTCTGGATGAAAGCACCAATGGAACAAACTCAAATTCTCAACACAAATGCTCAAACATTATATAATCATTGATAGTTGTCACGACCCAAGCCTAGGGCCTAGACATGACCGGCGAATGGGGAACCCGAAGGAACCCCAAACAAGCCTCATAGCGTATCATTACACATCCTTGGTCGCGGAAGCAATTAAAATGACCATAAGCAATAAGCATAATCA